>RJWH01002587.1:94366-218775 GCA_004363575.1 Solenodon paradoxus | reverse complement strand
CTCTCTCTCTCTCTCTCTCTCTCTCCCTCTCCCTCTCCCTCCCTCCCTCCCTCTGTCTCTCTGTTTCTGTCTATCTCTTTCTCTGTCTCTCTCCCACCTTTTCTCATCTTTTTGTCCCCTCTCTCTATCTCTCTCTCTGTCTCTCTGTGTGTGTCTCTCTGTCCCCTCTCTCTCTCCTCTCTCTGTCTGTCTGTCTGTCTGTCTGTCTCTCTCTCTCTCTCTCTCTCTCTCTCTCTCTCTCTCTCTCTCTCTCTCTCTCTCTCTCTCCCCGCCCCACTTTTCTACATCTTTCTTGAGGGAATTAAAACATTTTAATGTTGTATATTCTTAACTTTTTAAATCTTCATTTTCTTAAAAAAAAAAAAAAGTCAGTGCACTTTGATGGCTTAGTGGTTTAAACAAGGTGCAGTCCACATGCATCCCAAGACCTGAGGTTGGGGGAACAACCAATGATGAACAACTTGTAGCGGCCACCTGCAGGGTGACCCTTACATGCCCAGATTAAAGACTTTCCATTTTGTAGGAGATGCTGGCAAGTCACATGAGGGACACGAAGGAGCTGCACTCTGCGCGACTTTTCCAGTGTTCTCTCACAATGAAATACATCTGCAGCCCAGCCCAGCCCCTGAACTGCCTGTTTCCTTCCCTTCTCCATATCAGGCCTCCTCCACGCACCTCTGACCAGGCTGAAGATGCCCCACGTGGACACCTGCAGGCATGAGCAGGGACTCCCACCCATCTCCCTGCAGAGCATGCTGCCCGGCCCACTCGGGCGCCTCCTCACCGGCTGATGGTGAGCAGCATAGCCTGGGATGCAACGTCCCAGATCTTTGCAGTCCTGTCCAGTGAAACCGAAGCCACCTTCTGGCTGTCAGGGTCAAAGCAGAATCCTGTGATGGTCCTTTTGTGATAATCTGAGACACAGAGAAACTGACTCATTACATCATGCTTTCCTTGGCCCAGAGGCTCACACTGCTCCCCCCCCAGATAGCCACCATCATACGAAGATGCAATTCTGGCTTTTGTGAGGGACTGTTCACTCCCACACACACTCCCCGAGTAACTACCACGTACCAGTCTTCGAACAAATTGCCGACAGAACTGCTCCCTGCCCCAGCAGGGTCCCCAGTCTGATGGGAAGACACCCTAGAGCAGGCAACAGGGCCACCAGGAGTGCACTGGCCCAGCCCTGAGAGGTTGGGGATGCCGTAGGGCTATTGAGGAAGGAAGAGTGCTCCCGGCAGTAGGACCAGCACGTGCAAAGGCCCGGAGGCAGAACAGAGTGTGGAGAAATATGGAGTGGAGCTGGAAGTTGGGAGTGTGGGTGTGAGGAGCAGAAGGGTAAGAGGTGATACCTTGGGGGAAAATACAAGCGGCGGGGCAGTGTCATGATTCCATGCTGATAAAAGAAACATTAAGCACATGTGGGAACTGGCACAGTATGTGTATAAATGCACACTTACTGCTCGTGAAGGCCACTTAGGATCGTTGTTAATAATAGACAACTCTGGGGGGAGACGGGACAGGTAAGCAGCCTTTCACTTTTTACTTTACATTCTTACAAAATTCTTTTACAATAATGTTATGTATTTTTTTAACTTTTAATTTTCAGATAACTGTCAACTCACCTGCAGTTTTAAAGAATAATACAGAGAGATCCTGTGGGTCCTTCACCCAGGCTTCCACAATGGTAATATCATGAGAAACTATTCTACAGGATCAGAGCTGGGAAACTGACATCCAATGGTTATTATTTATTCAGTAGATGCCAGTCTGGTTTTATTTTAATTCTCTATTTCTTTCTACATGATAATAATACTGATGTTGATAATCCACAATATGTGTAAGATGCATGAATAAATATGTGTATTATTAATCATCACAATTATTTTTTATATTTAGAAAATACAGATAAAAAACACTAAGGAGGCTAAGCCCTCATGCAATAAAAGATTGGGCTTTAAATGCCCATCTGAAGTCGGAGCAGGAAACGGTTCCATTTATTACAAACACGAGACAGAAAAACTAACTGAGAGGAGCGTCTGGAGTTCCGATCGCTGCTGCTTCTGCCAATCAGTGTCACATTGTGAATGACATGCCTCATCCCATTACATTTCCACCAAGGAAAACAATCAAGAAGTGACTGTCGGTCCAGGGACAAGTGGCTGTTACTATGGCAGACAGAGCAGAGCAGGAGCCCACATCAACGCACCTTTGATGTGTGACACAGTGGTGGCATTTTCCGCATCTATTATACAGATTCCGCAATCCACGTCCAGGCCTGAGACCACATATTTACCGTCAGGAGAAAACTTACAGGAGACAATGAAGGTTTCATGTCTGATCTTCCACTGAAACAGGGCAACAATCAGAAGTCGTTTTCCGTGAAACCCCGCTGTTCAGAGGAACTGGCTGTGATGAGGGAACTGTTGTCTATGGCGGCCCCTGACCACGTGTGGCCATAGAACACCTGCAGTGAACTAGTGCGGACAAGGAGCTGAATGTTTAAGTTTTTCCGGTTTTAATCATTTGATGCATAAATGTAATCAATCCAGGACAGAGGAACACGGGTGGGGAGACCAGCTGGGAGAACTGGCATCGAGATCCTAGCAATGCCCACTTTATCCCCCGCTCAGTTCGGTCAACAAGTCTATATTGAGGAACTGTCAGTGCTTGACACCGTGGACAAGGAATTGTGGTCAAGATGCTAAAGCCAGCCCCCCAGACTCCCCTGGGGAAGGCTGGCACCAAGTCACAAGCTGCTCACAGTTCTGGCAAAGGAGGATCTCTCTGTGCATAATAAATTAGGATTTTGCCACTGTGAGAGTTGTAAAATATGCCCATCAATTCTCTGACAATTCCTCGCCCCTGTGGGCTGGGCTTAGTGACTGGCTCCTAATGAATAGAACATTAGGTGGTCATGGCTTCCTCCTTCCTCTTTCAGACCCCTGGCTCTGATTGAATCTGGGACAGAATTTCAAACTTGGCAGGATACCGGGACACTATTGCTAAACCCTAGCTCTGGAGAAGTGACCTGCCCTGTCCTAGATACTCAGCAGCCCTGTGGAGAGACTCACGTGTTGAGGAATGAGGACCCCAGCCAACAGTCATGTGAGTGTGCCCTCAGAGAAGGGGGTCCTCAGCCCCAGCAGAGCCCTCAGAGGAGAGTAGCCCCAGATGAGGCCTAAGTGTGACCTCACCGGAGACCTGAGCCAGAGCCACCTGCAAGCTGCTCCTAGATTTCTGACGGACAGGAACTGTGTGAGATAATAACTGCTTGTTGGGTAAAGCTAAGGGTTGAGGCAGTTTGTCAAGCAGCAGTGGATAACTGATCTCACCCTATGCTGACAGGGGCAAAGGGTCAGGAGACAGGGGCTGGCAGGGCATTTAGATGGACTGATGGTTGGTAGCCCCTCCAAGACAGAAAACAGATTGGAAAGACCCAGAACCCTCTTGTTTGGTCACATGTTCTTTATCACTTGGCGTCAGTCATACTTCCCGCCTCATTGCATCCAAACGCCCCACAGGGGAGGGTCTCCTTCCCAGCCTGGATGTCACGCCCCGTCCCCACATCCTACCCTGCTTCTCTGCATGCATCCTCCTTCCCAGCTTCAAGCAGAAGCTTTTCTCTGCCTATTCACGAAGCTTCCCTTCCCTGATGTCCAGCCTCCATCATCTTGGATCCTTTTCTGGAAGGTCCTTTTCCCACCCCACACCCAGCCCAAGACTCCCCGAGACCGAGTCAGACCCTGGTTGGAAGCCTCCCCAGCGGCAGGACAATCTCACCAGCTGCTTGCCTGTTTCAAGGTCCCACGCCCTCACTGTTTTGTCATAGGATGCTGTAACAAATCTGAAAATAAATGAAAAGCAACAAGTATGCCTATGGTTCCTCTGAGGAAGCCATAGGAAATTCTAGAGACAATTTCAATCATTTAGGTCGAAGATTGCAAATAGTACCTGAATCTTTGTCGGGATGCCCCAGGAGTCCCGTGGAGAGCCGGGGCCGTCACTGAAACAGACACAGAAGGCCGCAGCACCTCAGCCTTCCAAGCGAGTCCTTTCATATTCAGGGCAGTAAAGGTGTGTTTCTTCCATAACTGTCTGTCTCCTTCTCAGGGGACGGCTCATTGACTTCTCCTCTGCTCACCTATCTTTCTACAGACGAGCTCATGAACAGATGTCCCGTTTCATACTGAACTGATTCCTTGTACAATCGATGCCTCTTTGTCTTTGTACCTTGCCTGTCTCTGTGGCAACGTCTGCCCATGAATCGTACACTTCCATGCTGGCTGGTACCAGTATTCTAGGTTTGCAGATACATTTGGAAGTCAATCCCTGTGTCTTTTAAAGGCCCATCCCACATTATGTGAAGGAATTTAAGCGAATACATTCCGAGAGGCTCGTGTCTGTGTGAGGCTGCCTACCGGTCCTGTCTTTTCCCACAACCACTCAGCCTGCCTCTGCTTCCCGGGGCTCATTTTCCTCTGTGAAGTGAAGGCCCGACCGAAATCGCTACAGGCCCTGGCTGCTGCAAGAGCCCACAGGTGTGACTGCAGGAAAGAAACCCGTGAAGAAAATGCAGACTGCTTTGTATGAGTCAATAAATGCTGTGTCTGAGGCACTTGAAATTTTCAAAGACTTGCCATCTCTACTTGATTTTCAAAGCAATAAATGAAAACGGTGGGGATGCAATTGTAGGTCTACTTTAAAAAGACAGAAAACTGGTGCATGCTGTTGGCTCAGCAGCCAAGGTCAGGCCCGCGGATGCTGCATGGCCTGCAGCGCGAGTCTGAGACCCGCAGCGGGAGAAAGAGTAAGACAAAAATCTCTCCAGGCAATCTGCATCTGGGCTCTCCCTTTTCTGTTTCCCTTTTGTTTTTAATGTCTGAGTAGCTGACAGTACCACGGAAGTTTCAGGAGACTAGAGTCACACCTCAACGTATCCGTCGGGTCACCCCTCCACCAGAGCCCAGGGCCGCAGCCACCACGGTTGACTCTACCACGGTGCCTCCAGCGCTGGGCCCTCCCGCCTCCCCGCTCAGTGGCCCCAGGCGCAACCTCAGACTCTGGGAGACCGCTGTTGTGTTTGCGCGTCCTGTCATGTGGTTTCTGCACATTCCGCGTGATCGGTGTGAAATGAGGGGAGGCTCACCTCCGGCTGTCGCCCGTGACGCTGCACTCCGAGACAGGAGCCCGGAGCCCGTGCTCGATACTCCGAACAACAGATCCGTCCAGAGCGTCCTGAAGTCGACAGGAGAGACAGGCAGTGAGAAGTCACGTGGGTGGTTGCTGGAGCTGAGAACCACATTCGACACCGGCCCTGCCCGTCTCCAGCAGCAAAGCATGGGGCCCCTGCGGCCCTCACTCAGCTCCAAAGGGCGTAAGGACCGTCCCAGAGCAGCAAGGACCTGCTCACACTCCCAGCAGTCCTGGAAACTGCTCCCAATTCCACAGGCACTGGATGGAAACTGGCCAGTCTGGGGACAGAGCTAGAACGGGTATCTTTTCACTCCCCACTAGCCAAAAAGCCTGTGCAGAATCTAGCAATATCTTCCGAGCACTTTTTAAAAGCCTCTACCCTCTGACCCTGTAATTCCATGCTGAATTGTGATCGAAGGCAGGTGAGAAAAGGTTCACCCATGATACCCGGGCTGGATGGCAAATGCACTGACAACAGCCTAAGTGCCCACCTACAGGACTGGTTCAGGTATGTCTGGTCATACCCACCGGCGGGCGCCCAGCTCTGTCGCCACACTGCAGGGTAATTACTGGAGGCTACGGTAGAGGGAGCCCGTCCTGATAGAGATCAGTGTTTTCAGTAAGAAATGTGCCAAAAGTGTTTTAGGATAAGTATGGGTGGAAAGTCCCCTTGAAACAAAGTTATTAGCAAGACGGTGAATTCCTAGAAAGGCCTTGCGGTGTTACTTGAAATGGACAATACTCCCAGGAATGCAGAGACGACTTGGCATCAAGATATAAGAACCTCCGGGAGGCCAGGAACCCCGTGCTGGGTTCTGGCACCCTCAGGTTTGCTGACTTGCCAGGACTCAGTCCCTGTGTATAGTCATACTCACGTACCCTCACCGCAGTGAGGGGACACAAAACAAAACCCATGAAGGGAAGGACACACAGGACCAGGTCCAGAGACACCAGGCAAGAGCTTCTGAGAGTCTCTTCCACTGGGTCACACAGGACATGCCTAATTCCTTCAATAATGAGTTATAACAACATGTGTGAGGTGTTGTCTGCCAGGGAGGAGGGCCTGGGCCTAGGGGTCAGGGTTTTGGGGGTTTTTGAGGGAGGTGGTGGCTGGTCACATAGTCCCTCCCTGGCTCGCTCCAAGATTCCAGACCCCAGAAGGAACATGGGTATTCAGCACAGGGCATAAGATTGACATAACAGTCACGGTACAACAAGTCCCCCTTATCACTATAGAAATAGATTGCAGGGAACTGTTTGCCAGCCAAGTCCCAGGTGCCAGCCTATGCCAGCCTTGCCATGGAGTCCAGGCCTGCTGTGTGGGCTCTTGGCACTGAGCCAGACCCATGACCCCTGCACCTTGAAACCTGAAGCAGTAGGATCCTTTTTGCAGTAACCCAGGAGGCCCGAACCAAAGGCCACTAGCATAGAAGCACTGCAGGGGCCCTGAATAGGGGCTCACTGGGGCAGGACACACCTAGGCTGGAGGCAGGACTCCCCCGTCTAACAGCTTGGGAAGAAATGGCCAGTTCTAACATCCTGTGATTCAGCCTCCCTGGCTGTGAGTTGCTTTAGGGAAAGAAATTTGTGAACAAAGAAAATGGTCATCACAGAGCCTGGGCTGGAGGCCCAGTGCAGTCTGCAAAGGGCTGCACTAGACTAGGGTCCACAGGGCTGCACAGGGTCATGATTCAACAGTGACACCATGTGTCAAGGGGAGGAACAGCAGCCCTCTTGGAAAATGTGCTCTAGAAACAAATCCTTTGGCAGGATATAGATGATATAGTGAATCCCAAAGACGGTGGAAATGTCTCTGCTTTGTATCGAATATTTCTTGAAATAAATGCACCATTGACTAGGTGTGCAGCAAAAAAAAAAATAATAATACAGCTTCTCTTCACTTGGCATTTGGAAGCAGGAAGCCCTCTGTGGACTCAGATCATTTAAGGCGGGGATTCTGGTCAAACTTTCAATGAATGGAGAGAAAAGAGTTCTAACAAATAGCTGGAAAAAAACATTAAAGAGATGTGATAATACTCACAGTCCAATGTATAATGGTTTTATAAACAGTGTTTCCTTGTGGCCTCAATTTCGCATATGTGTATGAACTAGATTTTTAAAAAGACACAGCCAGCATTTTAAGGCAGTTAACTCCAGAGTCACAGCATGGTAAGTTTTCTTTTCCTTTCTGTTTTCAGTATTTCAGTAATAAAACCATATTACCTTTGTCCTGGGAGAAAAAACTGCCAGTTGCTTGTTAAATGACTGGAAGGAAATGTACCAACATATTGGAGGGACACTGGGGGCGGGACTAAGATTATTCTTTAGCCAACTTCTGTATACACGTCTGGACTTTCCAAAACACTCACAGTGATCTACAGTTAGGAGAACAGTTTCTCAAAGATTACATCAGCTGTTTGGGCTTGGGGTGGGGTTGAAGGGAGTGACTGGAGATGGGAGGTGATGGTTTGGAGGGAGAGACAGAGAAGAGAACATTTTGTCCAAGGCGCTGTGACAGGAAGAGGTGACTGTGTAGGATAATGGCTTCATCAGCTACAGTCACGTGTCATGTAACAAAAGGATGTCTTCTGAGAAATGCGTTGTTAGGCAATTGTGTCATTGTGCAAGTGTCACCGAGTGTAATTACACAGCTTCGGTGGTACCACCCACTACGCACCTAGGCTCTGTGCCAGGTGTCCCTATTGGGACCACCATTCTGTGTTGGGTTCCTCACTGACCCAAAGGACATCAACACATGACTGAGCTGTGGGAGGGCTCCCATGATGAGGGCAGTGGCTGGTGCAGGGAAAGGTTCAGGAGACAGTATAAGGGGCAAAGATGGGGAAGGAAGAGGGCAGGGCCCGGGAGCAGCCTGGAGAAGGTGGCAGGATTGGAGAGGGCTGGAAGCGAGTCAGGTACTGAGGACATTGGGACGTGATTCCTGGGGTGGAGAGAAGAATGACTGATGGGAAGGAGGACAGAAGAGAAGCAGAGGCAGAAGTGACTGTCCCCTGGATGGAACATGGGAGAGAAAGGGAGCAAGGAAGGGCAGAGAGGCCAGGCCATGGTGGGGACATCTTGTGGATACTCCCTACTTGGAACAAGAAAAAAGTAGCAGGTTTTCTACTTGCAGAGATAAGAGTCCTTTGGTCAAAACAGATGGAAACCCCTTTGAGTCCTTCTTCTGACTCAAAAGATGAAAAACTGAAGAAGGCAAAGCCAGGGGGACACTTGGAAAATTACTGCCCTCCCTTTCCCTGGGTGATGACAATCAGCAGAGACCGTCCTCCCCATCAGGACCTCTCAATAATCCCAGAGGGGTGGGAAAGAGTTTAAGGATCCCAGAGAAACCAGAAACTCTCCCACAAGACCGTGCGGCGGGGCTGGAGATTTTAGAAGAGCCGCAGCTCAAGGGCGAGCAGAGGGTTCTGGGAATCTAGGATGGGCCAGAATGGGCCAGTCCAGCCTGGGGCTGGCCCAGCTGGTTCTGTGAGCCATGGGGCGGCGCAGGTCAACAAAGGAGGTCATGTCACACGTGACCCAGGGGCACCTAGCTGGTGGATTTCAAATGCAGGCCTGAACTCACTTAGACAGTCCCCAAACCCTCCTGCCTGGTCCGCTTAGTCCTGGTACCCACTGAGGACACCAAACATGCTCCCCCAAGGTCATCTGGAGGTCGAGCAGCTCTCCTCCATCTGATTACTCAGCTGGAACCCAAACGGTTGCCTTGAATCAGTCCACTCTCTCCCCTCCCTTCTCCTGAAGTTGGAGGGGATGGCAAAACTGAAAAGTGACTGCCCTCCTCCATGGGTCACAGCCCCAGTTACCCGATGCTCTGTGGCCTGGTCCCTTATGGCCTTCTCAGTCCTTGCGACTGACCAGCAGTGCCCCCAGACAGGCCTGCCAGGGTCTGCCCACTATGCCTAGAAGGCTTTGGAAGCCTAGCTCTCTGTCACCTCATCTGACCATGCCTCTCTTCACCCTGGGGCCTCTCCTGACCACCCCTCATGGACAGGTCGCTGGCCTGGACACTCCTCTGTCCTCTGTGATCACCGAGGCCTGGTCAGAGCATCTCTGGATGAAACTGAAATTTCTGAATGAAGAGATGAGAGAGATAGAACAGCTAAGAGGCCCCAGGTAGACTCTCAACACTCCCGGGGCCTCCCAACAAGAGATGAGGGCACCCAGTTGAGCGGTCTCCATCTCCTGCTCCCACAGTTTGCTAAGGGACAGGAAGGCAGAAGCTATACTACCTTCTCTGTCCGAGTTCTCAACACCAGGGTGAGGTGTCATTTGCTTCTTCCTGCACTTTTCTCTGAAAGGCCCCTCCACATCTCTGGTTTCTCTCCACATTCCCTGAGTGTCTGGGAACGCAGCACTGGGGATTGCCACAGGGGTGACATTGACTACGGGATGTCTCAGTTTCCCCTGAGCCTGGCCCACCTACCCACAGCTTCACAGTGGAATCGTAGGAGCCACTGAGGATCTTCGTGTCATCAACACAGAAGTGACAGGAACTCACAATGTGCTCGTGTCCTGCCAAAATTTTAAATGGTATCTGAAAAAAAGCATAGACTGAATGAGTTCCAAGGGCTGCAGAATGTAAGGCCAATTTTTAAAAATCAGTTGTACTCAGGGCATCCTGGTGGGGTAGCGATTTGGTCAGCTGCCTTTGGCCAGCGCAGTCCGTGTACATCCCAGAGACCTGGGTTCACATCCCAGGGCCAGGGGAGCACCTAAGATGAGCAACTAAACCAAACATAAAGATGCTTCTTCCTGCTCTCTCCCTGCCTGTTCTGCTCACGTCTTTCCTGCTGCAACGTCCCTTTTTCAAAAAATCACCTGTATATCCAAACACTGGCACTGAGCAGTCCTGAAATTTTTTCTGCTTATAAAATCATCAAAAAAAAAAAAATTACACAGGAATACATTTACCGAAAAAAAAGGCTAAAACTTATGCTCTGATAATTACAAAACATTGTTGAAGGAATTTTAAAAGTACCTAAATAAAGGAAAAATTATCCCACGTTCTTGGATCAACTGACATATTGCTAATATGGCAGCACCCTGTAAATTATCTACAGATTCAGCACTGTCCCATCAAAATCCCAGAAAACTGCTTTTTCAAAAATTGACAGACTGTCCTAAAATGAAACTCGAGGGAGCCAGAATAGACAAAATTACCTTGAAAATAATCAAGGAAAACAAAGGTGAAGGGCTCAAAACCTAGTGTATACAAAGCAAAGGTGATCAAAACAGTGTTGCATTGGCATAAGGGTAGGCATAGAGATAGATGGACGATACAGAACTGAGAATCCAGGAACAAGCCCTCAGTCAATTGACTTTTGACAAGGATGCCAAGATAACTAAAACGGAAGTGAATAGTACTTTCAGTAAACTTTGCAGGAACAAGTGGATCTCCATATGCAAAAGCATGCAGCTGGATCATTACCCTAAGCCATATACGAAAACTCAAAAAGAACAGAACAGAAAACTCAAAATGGATCAAATACCTAAATGTGAGCGCTAAAACCACCAGACTCTTAGAAGAAAAAGCAGGTGTCATCACGAACTTGTGACTGAGGGCACTGAAACTCAAGCGTGTGGACCATGCACTGCCCAAGGACTTGGGTTTAAGACCTGGAGTCAGGGTGAAAAGACAAAAGCTGAACAACCAAATAAACAAAGATATTTCTTCCTCCTCTTCCTTCCTCTCTCACAAAAAAAAAAAAAAAAAAGGTCAGTGTAAATTTTAATAAAGTTTTATTGAGCCCTGGTTTCTTAGATACGACACTGAAAGTACAAGCAGAAAGAAAAACAACAAACATGATAAAGTGGACACTATCAAAATGTAAAACATTTGTGCTTCGAGAAATACTATCAAAAAATGAGAAGATCACCCACCCAATGGAAGAAAATTTCGCAAATCACATATCTGATAAGGGACTTGAGAATATATAAAGAACTCTTAAAACTAAACAATAAGAAGACATTCAACCCAATTTTAAAATAGGCAAAATGTCTAAACATATTTTTCAAATATGCGTAAATTATCAATAAGCATATGAAAATGTGCCCAACATCATTAGCCAATAGGGAAATGTAAATAAAAACCATATAAGATACCACTTCACTGGATGTGCCCTGGTGTCCTAGAGGTGTAGTACTCCTGGGAACAGTCCCACATACATCCCAAGGGGAGCAATCAATGTGAATAACTAAATAAAAATAAAGTGATTCTCCCATCTCTCTCTTCCTTCCTGCCTACATAGCTTCATTCCTGCCTGCATCTTCCCTTTTGAAAAGAAAGTTACCATTTCACACACTTTAGGATGTAGATAATCCAAAAATTAGATAATAACAAATGTTGACAAGAACGAGGAAAACTCAGAACTTTTGTACATTGCTGATGGGAACGTAAACTGATGTGGGCACTTTGGCAAATATTTCAGTAATTCCTCAAAAATTTAAACATATACTGAACACTTCACCCAATGACTACAGCTTTCACATTCTTCTCAAGTGTGCATGGGACACAAGACACCTCTCAACAAATTTACAAAGACTGAAATCATACCAAGCATCTTCTCTGACCACAATAACTTACAACTGGAAATAAACCACAAAAAAGCAAGCTCGAAGACCACAAATTAATTGGAGACTAAACAATATGCTTCTGAATGACTAAGGTAAAAGAGAAAATAAAAAATGAACTTAAAAATTACTTGGAGACAAATGAGAATGAAAACACGAGCTACCAGTATGCATAGGATGCAGCAAAAGCAGTGCTGAGAGATAAGTTCATCTAAGTGCAGATCCAAATGAAGACACAAGAAAAACCATAAATAAACAACATAACTCTGCATTTAAAACAATTAGAGAAAGAATA
This sequence comes from Solenodon paradoxus, assembly GCA_004363575.1. Classification (NCBI taxonomy): domain Eukaryota; kingdom Metazoa; phylum Chordata; class Mammalia; order Eulipotyphla; family Solenodontidae; genus Solenodon; species Solenodon paradoxus. Next base: position 206,687 of record RJWH01002587.1, on the reverse strand, counting down.
ATTAAAGCCAAAACTCAGCAGAAGAAAGGAAATAATCAAAATTCGAGCAGAAATAAATGAGATAGAAAACAAAAAGACAATCCAAAAGATCAATGTAACTGAAAGTTGGTTCTTTGAAAAATAAGCAAAACTGAGAAACCACTGGCTAGATTCACAAGGAAAAAAAGAGATAAAACTCTCATAACCAGAATCAGAAATGAAAGCGAAGAAGTTACACAGCTACCACAGAAATACAAAACTTCAGGACATGGACAGATTTTTAGAAAAGTACAGTCAACCAAGTGTGAACCCAGAAGAACTGGAAAACCTGAACAAAACAATCACAAGCAATGAAATTAAGAGGTAATCAAAGTCTCCTGAAAAATAAAAGCCTAGGACCAGATGAACTATTCTTCTCAAATTCTTCCAAAATATTGAACGTGGAACACTCCCAAATACTTTTTATGAGGCTAACATCACACTGATACCAAAACTGATAGAGACGTCACCAAGAAAGAAAATTGCAGACCAATATCTTTAATGAACATAGCTGCAAAAATTCTCAACAAAATATTAGCAAACTGAATCCAACAATGCATTAAAAAGATCATCCATCATGACCAAGTGAGATTTATTCCAGGGATGCAAGGATGGTTCAACATACGTAAACCTATCAATGTCATACACCATATCAACAAGAACAAAGAGAAAAACCACATGATCATATCAACAGATGCCGAGAAAACTTTTGACAAGATCCAATACCCATTTATGATAAAAAAGAACTTTCATAAAATGGGAATAGAAGGCACATACCTCAACATAATAATGGCCATATGTGAAAAATCCACAGCCAACATCACAGTTAAGGGTGAAAAGCTGAAAGCATTTCTCATAATGTCAGGAAGAAGGCAAGGTTGTCCACTCTCACCACTGCTATTTAACATCATACTGGCAGTCTGAGCCAGAGCGATTAGTCAAGGAAAGGAATTAAAAGCAATCCAAATTACAAAGAAGGAAGTAAAACTATCATTATTTGCAGATGGCATTTTTATATATATTGAAAATAAGTCAGAAGAAGAAAGATAGAGAGCAGATGTCCTCACTCATAGGTGGAATGTGAAGAGACAAAGAAACAGAGAAACAAAAGCAACCCTTGGATACTGGTAAGAGAACTGAGGTGACCGAAAGGGAATGGGTTGGGGTGGCTAGAGGGGGATGTTGTGCATGGGGCGTGCAAATGGTGGCAGAGCCCATGGGACAGTGATGAGAACACTTGGTAATGTGGTGGATGCAGGGTGTGTTGCTGCATATCTGAGAATGGGGAACCTATACATATGAGGCTATTTTAATGTGTCAGATAAGTTAGTACAATAAAAAAAATCTCTAAAAAGTCACAAAGGATACTTCAATAGAGTTAGACCGGAGGCACAAGGGAAGCTGAAGCTAAGGCAGGGATAACAGAACAGGACTAGACTGGGAAGAGCCTTGAAAACTAGGCTGAGGACTTGTGTCCATATTCGCACAGTAGAACTGCTGGTAAATGAACAGAGATAAGGTCTCGTCTTAATATGCCACACGCTAGCATACATGTGATATTTATGGCAAGTTAAAAAACATCTCTACTTGAGCCTCAGTACCCACATCTATTAGAAAAGGGCTCTAAGTCTCTGGGTGGAACATTGAAAGTTTCTGAAAAAGCATGTACCATAACGAGTGCCATGTTTTAAATGACGATTGTGCAGCCAGATGTAATTTCAAAAGAGAGGAGAAGATTGGGGTCCAAATTGCTTGCCAAGAAGATCCTAAAACGTTTGTGACGTTTTCAGTGGGAGGCAATCAAGGTTAAGTCAGAATAGGTGGGAAGAAGGAATTACCAGGTCTTAGAATAAAATGGACTCAGAAAGTGAAGAAATCAAAGCTGGCATAATCAAATTTGAATGATTAAAAGGTTGTTGATGCCATTAACAGAGTCAGTATAGAAAGAAGAGGGAGAAATGATGACTTTTACTTAACATATATTGAGATATAAGTCAGCAAGGAAAATCCCACTGATACACAACAGGAAGCTAAATCATTAAGAAAGAAAAAAAAATCAGACACTTGGAATGAAATAAACATTTTTAAAATTTACTTATGCAGCAGTGCCCTGGTGGCTGAGTGGTTAAGTCCACAGCCTCCGACCACGATATTCCACATGCATCCCAAGAGCAGAGAGGTGGGGGGTGTCCAGCTAAGATGAGCAACTGAATAAAGTACTTCTTCCTCCTTTTGAAAGAACAGTTAGACACAAAGTAGGCCTTAGTGGCTTAATGGTTAAGTCCACTGGATGCAGTTCATATACAACCCAAGGACCTGGGTTCTTGATCTGAGGCTGGGGGAGCAACTAAGCTGAACAAATAAATAAATAAAATACTTCTTCCTCCTCGTTCTTCCTGCCTGCCTTCCTCTGCTCATCTTCATTCCTGCATTCACCTTTCCTTTAAAATGTTTAACTGAGTTAACCTGATCCAATGGTTCCACGCCTATGTATAGATCTAAGAATAATAAAAGCAACAACACACAAAATCTTGAACATAGATTTTCATAGCAGTACATTCATAATAATCAAAAAATGGAAACAAACCAAGAGTCCAAACACTGATGAATGAATGAAGTGTGGCCTGGTCATACCGTGGAATATTACTAGCCAATCAAAAGGAATGAAGGACTTCTGGTTTCTACTCAACCATGTAAGAAGCTGGGAAATCATCACTGTACCTCATAACAAGTGAAAAACTAAAACATGAACAATTCTTTTAGACCCATAAGAAAAATGAGGTCACAGGACAAATCCCTGCCCCCCAAATTAGAAAGACAGAGAAGTAAATAGAATCACAAATTGCTGGAGCAGAAATTCATGAGCCTCAACCTCCATGTACCAACACCAGAAGGGAACCCTGAACTCTGACAATTGTTGGAATTCACTGTGGGCAACTCTGAGGGTTAAACACTCCGGGGAAGACATTCACAGGGTGCCTCCACATTTTTGTGTGTTACCTCCAGAAGTCCTGGTCACACAGCGCATGTTTGAGAAAAATCCCTTCATGCTTTCATCAGGAATTGGAGAAAAGGTATCATTTTGAAATACGTGTCTCAGCTGCTGACAAGTCATTCAGATTGAGAAAGACCTGGGAACTCTGGGGCCACATGAGTCACAGCCCCGCTGCATTGGCAAGCACCCAAGATCTGAGGGTAGCGCTGGTGGCATGTGTCACCAGAGGATCACCTTCGACCAGTATCGCCCAGGTGACCGGGACAGTTGGTGTGAGGCATTATCACTTACAGAGGAATCAGAGCTTTCACCCAGCTGTCAACCTTGATGACCTGTGGAACTGAGTCCTTGAGCAGACGGGCTAACACTGCCCCACACAAGACTGGGGCTGTTCCTCTTATCGGGGTGGTGTCATCTGGCTGCTACAAGTCTGGGGAAGGAAGAGCTCAGCCAAGGCAGCCTGTCATCCTGCAGGCAAAGTCTTCAGCAGAAGAGCTGAGAAAATTAAGGGGTAGAGGGAGGCTGCTGGGCCTGAAAATTCATTAAATGCAAGCAAATGCTAAGAAAGAGGGAAGGACAGAGGGTGGGAGGAAGGTACAGCATTTAGTTCCTTTTAACAGCTTTACTTTTGAGGAAGCTATTTCACTAAAGCCTAAGCTGATGGATTTTATCAAAACCTAATTGACCTGGGGGACAAGAAATGCCCAACCCCAGTTAGCTCTACCTTCCCCTTGGGAGAGTGAGCCACTCAGGTTCACTCTAGCCTTCCGGTCTCACCTAAGGGAGGCTGGGGGGTGGGGTGTGCTAAAAGGCCCCTATGACGTTCACAGTCCAGAGACAGAGGCTCGGTAATCACAGGACTAATCATAGGAATGCTTTTCCTTCCTCTACACCCTCCCATCACATTACTATCAGCTTGTTCATAGCAGTTCCTTTTGCCCCACACAGCATCATGCGGGGCTGCTAAGAAAACACTGCAAGACAAAGAGGCAGCAAAGACTGAAGAGACGGCAAGGATGTTGGAATTATCAGACTAGGAATTTAAAAGACTCACGATCAATATGCTAACTGTGCCAATGGATAAAGCAGATGGCATACAAGAATAGTCAATATAAGCAGAGAACTGGAAAGTACAAGAATCAAAAGAAAATCCTGCAGATCAGGAGCATCCTGGTGGCGCAGTGGTTTGGTCAACTGCCTGCAGCCGCAACGCACTTCACCCACGTCCCCAGAGTTCTGGTTCGCGTTCTGGGTCAGGGAAGACAAGAAGTACAACTTAAAAAATAACTAAACAAATGAAACGCTTCTTCCTCCTCTCTCCTTCTGCCTACTTGCCTTCATTCCTACTTGCACCTTCCCTTTAACAAAATACTACAGATTAAAAACAGCGTAACAGGAACAAAGACTATCTTTGAGGGACTTCGTGTGAGACTGCATGTGGCTGGGGAAAGAGCCTGTGAGCGTGAGGCTGTATCAGTAGAAACCTCCAATTTTGTATTGGAAGCGCTAGCCGATGCAGTAAGACAAGAAAATTCTTAAATGTATTGAGGGGTGCGCCGTGGTAGAGTGGCAGCTGGGCGCAGGCCGTACACAGCCCAGGTCCCGGGAGCTGGGAGGCACCAGGATGAACAACCCAGTGCAGTAAATAAAGTGTTTCTTCCTCCTGCCTGTGTCTGCTTGCCTTCATTCCTGCCTGCATCTTGTCTTTAAAAAAAAAATGTATAGAGGAAGAAGAAATAAAACTGTCTTTGTTCACAGAAGACATGATGTTTATGTATCTGAAATCTGAAAGAACCGATTAAAAACAAAACAATCAAAAATAGGAATAAGCAAACTCCTGGAAATAATAAGCAAGTGTAACAAGGTTAATACGCAAAAATCACTTTAAGCATAAAAAAATATGTGCCAGATAGACATGAGGAAACTATCAAACTCTGATGAACAAAATCAAAGAACTAGATAAATGGGGAGCTATTCCATGTCCATGGATAGACTCAATATTGTCAAGATGTCAGTTCTTCCCAATTTGATCTATAGAGTCAATGAAATCCTAATCAAAATTCCAGCAAACTATGTTGCACATATTGACAAACTGTTTCTGAAGTGTATGTGGACAGATAAAAGGTCCATAGCAGCCCACACAACGTTGAAGGAGAAGAACAAAATTGGAGACAGCGACTACCTACCTTCAAGACTTGCCGTAAGGTGACAGCAATCAGTGTGGTGCAGGTGTGAAAACAGAAGAAGGGATCAGTGGACTAGAACAGAGTCCATGGAGAGACACACAAAGATACATCAAGCACTCTTTGACAAGGAAACAAAGTCAACAAAATGGAGTAAATGGACTCTTCTCAGCAAATGGTGCTGGGACAGCTGAGTATCTACACATACACACACACAAAAATTAATCTAGACAAAGACCTTACTCCTCACAAAAGTTAACTCCAAATAGATCAAAGACCTAAATATTAAGTGAAAATTCATAAAACTTCTAGAGAATAACCACATAGGAGAAAACCAAGATGCCCATTGGCATGGCAATGGTTTTTCAGATGTGAAGCCAAACGCATTATTAGTGAAAGAAAGATTTGATAAGCTGAACTTGATTAAAACTGAAAACTTCTGTTAATGTCAAGAGAATGAGAAGACAAGCCACACATGGGGAAAATATTTGAAAAAGACATACCTGATAAAGAACTATTATCTAAAATATACAAAGAATTCTCAAATTCCACAATAAGAAAATAAACAACATGATTAAAAATGGGCCAAAGATCTTAAGAGACAACTCACCAGAGAAGGTATACAGATGGCAAAGAAGCATATGAAGAGATGTTTCACATTATATGCCAGCAGGTATTTGCAAATTAAAAGAACCATAAGGTCCCACTCTACACCTACTCGAATGCCCAAAATCCAAAATGGGCAGCACCAAAAGGATGTGGAGCAAGAGACACTTTGACACATTGCTGGGGGGAATCCAAAATGGTCTGGCCGCCTTGAAAGAGAAACTGAGCTAAACTAAACTCTTAATCTAGACACTATACTTCTTGGTATTTACCCAACGGAATTGGAAACTTTATATTTATGCACAAAAAGCACATAGATGTTTATGTAAGTTTTTTTTTTTTTTTTTTAAAGGAAGGTGCATGCAGGCAGGAATGAAGAGGAGCAAGCAGGCAGGCAGGAAGAGAGGAGAAGGAAGCGCTTTATTTTATTTGATCATCCCCTCCAGCTCCAGGACACAAACCTGGGCCTCTGGGATCTGTGTGGACTGTGCCCAATTCCACCAGAGCACAGCCAGCTTATATAAGTCTTATTCAGAGTTGCCCAAATAAGGAGACAGCCAAAATGGTCCTCAGGGGGTAAATGGATAAGTAGATGGTGGTACATTTGGAATAATGGAATATTATTCAGCAATAAGCAGAAATGGGCTATCAAGTTATGGAAATAGATGGAGGAAATTTAAATACAAATTACTAAGGAAATAAACCAACCACATACTGCATGCATCCAGTTACGGATGTGCACATAACATTCTGTAAAAGGCAAAACTATGCAGACAGCGTAAAGATCAGTGGTTCCTGGGACGGAGGAGGGAAAGAGAAATAGGTGGAGCACGGCGGATTTTTAGGGCAATTCATCTAGTCTGTATGATACCATAATGATCAGTTCATGTCATTCTTTATTTGTCCCAACCCATAAAACAGATACCACCAAGAAATGACCTGTAAATTATGAACTTTGGATGATTAGGATGTGACATTGTCCATTCATCAGTTGTTCAAATGTTTGATCTGGCGGGGCATGTGTGGGGGTAGGAGACACAGGGGAAATCTCTGTAGCTTCTGTGAAACTGAGACTACTCTTTAAAAAAGTAAGCATCTCCAAATACACATACATATTTTAAAGTAAAGAAGTACACAGATGAACCTTGAAAACAGAGCAGACAATTCTACATAGATGAAGTAAATTAGTAGCTGCCTAGAGTTGGGAGGATGGCTGGAGAAGAAATGGGTGTGGGATTCCTTTGGGGATGATGATGTTCTAAAATTGACGTGGCTCTGCGTAAATCTGCAGCATTCACTAAAAACCACTTCATATAGGTGAATTGTGTAGTATATGTATTACGTCTCAATAAAGCTGTGTTTTTAAAAAGGGGCTGGGGGGACACACCCTGGTGGCTCCCACAGCTGAGATGATTGGGCTATGAACCATGTCAAGTCGGAGCACCCGGGGTCCCAAGGGATGGGATGGGGGAACCAAAATAAACAAGTAAATAAACATGCTTCTTCCTCCTCTTCCTTCCTTCTGTCCTCTCTTAAAAAAAAAAAAAAAAGGATAGGAGCCAGCCAGCTGAAATGTTCAGCTCATCTCCTCCTCAATGTCAGCATGTTACTGGGGGTAGAAGCCAAGGGGGTGCTGAGATGTGGGTGTGTGAGCGAATGTGGGACATAGAGACCTTGGTTGGAGACTCTGGATGCGGGGTCTCTGGGATGCCAGGACATTATGAGGGGATCAGGGAAGCCGAGGGTAAAGAGTAGGGCTCCCTGCGGGGTTCCCCAGGAACACCAGGGTATCGGGACACCCTGCAGGGGTGTGGGAAAGGCCAGTGCAGAAGTTACCCCGCCCCCGAGGGAGCCTGGAGAGGTGGACGCGGACTTGGCCGCCAGGGGACGCAGGGACCGGGTAGGCGGTCACCAGGCTGCGCTGGGCGGCGCAGCCGGGTCGGGGGTGCCGGCCTGGGGAGGGGTGCAGCGGGGCGAGTAGCCGGGATGCAGGGGCCTGTGGTCCCCTCGGGAACCTATTCCTCAGCCCTTCGCTGCGGTGCCAGAGCCCGAGCCCAGCTCCCGGCTCAGCCGCTGCCTCCACCTGGAGACAAAACACTCGGCTCCTCGTTTTTTCTCTCCCTTGCAACGTTTCTGACAAATCAGCAAGAAGAGAAAATCCGTCTCCTCCATCCTTTTCTGGGACCTCCTTTTAGGTTGTTTTCCGTGCTTAGTTCTCTGAGGTCAATTTGGGAAAACGACAGCCGGAGCTGAGTTCCAGATTTCCGGGTACATTTCTAGTGGACGGTCCGATTTAAAAAACAGAACAATTCTTTTTCATAAATTCTGCGTTCATTCCATGTGTTCGACAAACATCTTGAGCCCCTCCCCGTCGTCCGGCCTCAACCTTAGAGCTGCGGCTGCAGCAGGAACCGGAGCAACGCAGCGCCCGGCGGAGGAGTGAGCGCGCGCGGCCGCGGGGTCCCGCGGGGCACCTGGTGCTGGCCGCCGGGAGGGAGTCCAAGCCCGGGACGCGGCGCCAGCGCACAAGAGCCGAGTAGGGGCAGGGGAGAGGGATGCCGTGGGCCGGCGATCGGCGGGCAGGGACGTGGCGGGAGAGAACGCCGAGGATCCCGACCGCAGAGGGAGAACAGGCAGGCGAAGCAGACTAGCAGTGGTTGGAAGGCTGTCGGACTGTTTTTTTTTTTTTTAAGAAAAGACGAAAAGACGCAGGAAATGAAGGCAAGTAGGGATCTAGAGGAGGAAAAAGCATTTGGTTATTTTATTTACTTAGCTGTTCCTCCTTGCCGGGTCGCCAACCAGGTCCTTAGGATGTACGTGAACTGCGCCGACTGCGGACTTGACCGCTAAGCCATGGGGCGCGCGCCCAGACTTCATCTTGAATGTGCCAGGAAACCGGGGCAAGATTCTGAGCCAATTGCTTTGACAATACTGTGACACGACCTTGTGAGAATGTGCGTTACATGAAGACCAAAAATGAATCGTTAGCTTTAAGACTATCCTTTGACAAGTCAACGCAGAGATCTTAATGGAATCATCTGGAACATTTTTATTCTTGCATTGTGCACCTTGATTTTCAAGATCTTCTGTTAACATTTTCACTGCGCTGCACCACCACATTAACCACCTAGACAGACACCTGCAAAGGGTACCGTTTTCAGCCATTGCTCCCCTGTTTATTCTAAACCTTTCTCCAGTTCTTGGTTCTGATTTGTGTTGTTTGCCAGATCACTTTGCAAACTTTGAGTCTGAAGGAAATCTCTTTGTTTCCTGCATCAAGGTGCAACAGTGCAGCCCGGCAGCAGACTTTCCTTTCAGACCTTCATAGGACTTAACTCCTGTCCACCTAATGGATCATAAAAGCCACAGCCCAAAAAAAAAAAAAAAAAAAAAAAAAAAAAAAAAAAAAAAAAAAAAAAAAAAATCATAAGCCACCTGAATATGCATCCACAGGAGTTGGTGAAATCTGTCAGGGCATGGCTAGCCAAAAAAAAAAACAAGGATATCATTAATGCACTGATATGGAAAGATCTCTAAAACACAGTTAAGCGAAGAGAGAATAACATAAAAATCAGATACAGAAGGGGTCTAAGCTATGCTTCCACTATGTAAAAAAGGGAGATGGAAATATGCATGTATTAGCAAATGCATGAATATCTATAAGGATACAGAAGCAACTAGAAACGTGTTGCCTCTGTGGAAGGATATGAGATGGTTGGTGAGCAGGGATGTTAAGGAGACTTTTAATTATATTTTTAAAAATTTCATAGCTATTGAATTTAAATCTTGGGATATTCTACTGAGAATATAAATAAACGAACAATTCCCGTATTTCAACTTTCCTTTGAAAATTGAAATATCATAATTAAAAGCAAAGCGAAGTTTTGTGAAAGCAGATGCTGCTTTCCCTTTCAGCAGACTTCCCCCAGGAGACCCCAATGTATCCCTGGGGTGGGGGGTAGTAAGCCAATGAACAGTCACTGTTGTGGACTCTGCTCTGAGGTCTTGTGACAGCTGGAGAAGCTTAGCATCCTGATCTGGTCCTCGGCTCTTAGTCGTCTTGCCAGACAATCTTGTTCTATTCTTGCAATACAAGCATTGACCAGGTGGAGGTGGTATTTCCTCCAATCCAATCACGCTTGGAATTTGATCATCTGCTGTAAATGTCTAATACTTCCTCAACTTTTGGAGATTTTCTTTTTCTTTTTTTCTTTTTTTTAAGGAAAGGTACAGGCAGGAAATGAAGGCAAATAGGCAGGCAGGAAGAGAAAAGAGGAAGCACTTCATTTTATTTTTAGTTGTTCACAATGGCTGTTCCGTCTGACCCGGGAAATGAACCCAGGTCCTCAGGATGTATGTGGACTGCACTCCTTTGGCAGTGACAGCCCTAACTGCTGCTCCACCAAGATGAGCCAGGAATGCTTCTTCATTCTCTTTCTGTATTTCTTTCCCCTCCACTCACTGGCTCCCTCTCCAACACACCTCTGCATGTCTATTGATTCTTCTGGCTCTATCCCACATGCCTTTGATCTTTTCTCTCATAACTAAGTTCTTTTATATTTTCTTCTCTGAATTCTCAGAGAATTCCATGAGCGTGTGTTCCAATTTTCTGTTTCAGGTCTCTGCTCAGATTCAAAGCTTCCAGGGAGGATTTTGATTTGCAGATCCTCTTTTTCAGCCTCAAGCATGCTGCCCATTCCCAGATTATTTCCTGTTGTTGTGGTTACCGGCCTTGTCTAACCACTGCAGTAGCTCTCAAATGTTACTGAGACTACAAAGAAGTTGTTAGTTTTGTCGTGTATGTTTTATTTTTCTCTTGCTTCTGGAATGGTGTTAGGGTGGAAAGGCTCCTTCCTGGACCCTGGGATTTGCACTTGTTAGTGTCACCTTGGGGGCATTGGAGAAGCTCAACCAGAGACTAGGGATTGGGTCAGGGTAGGGTTGCTTCGGACCACCACCAGCCTCCCCAGAACTGTCTTGTTTTCCAGAGAGGGCAGCAGGAAGCTGCCACATCTCCTGCTGGCCTGAGGAAGCCACTTCTGAACCCTGACCCATGAGGTGTGTGGTGGTGGGAATGGGCCCTGCGCTTCTCTGGGGGGTCCTAGCAAAGTTGAGTGGGTTGCTCAGGAGTCCCCTCGCTCAGGCCCCCTCCATTTGTGGGGAACAGGTTACCAGCCCCGACCCGGCCTTGAGGGGGCGGTTCTGACCTTGGAGAGGGGCTCCTGGTCGCCCCAGAACGTGCTCTTAGGCATCAACTTCTCCTTGGGCGGTGGCAAGGCCTTGTCCAAGGCCAGGGGATCGAGGCCCAACAGCATCTGAGCGTGACGCGTCTCTGAAACTGAGAACTTAAAGTGGCCAAACGCTCTGCTGAGGGTGGCCCACGGCACATGGTGGGCCTGCTTTCTGCCGTCACCCACGCTGCTCCTGGGCCGCGCTGCCTTCCCTTCCGCTTCTGGAGGCTGGGAGGCCATTTCTGGGCTTGGCCCGGCCCGCTGGTGACCGACACTCAGGCCTGGCGGTGAACGGTGGCACCGCGCGCCCGCACCCCCGCACCCTGCTCCTGGCTCTTGAGACCCACGCGACGCCCCCTACTCACCCCAGGTCAGGTGACCTTACAGCCTCCGCTCCACACGCGACAGTTACCGCAGAATTATGGGTTTCAAGTTCTGAGCAAAAAAAGGGATGAGGCTAAGCGCGTGGAAATGGCGGCCCCATCCCCGGATTTCTGGGTGCCCTCTGACTGTGTCGGGGCTCCTGGGCACCCTCTTCCTGTCGACGCAAAGGAAAAGTCACCCCGTTGTAGAATGGGCCCCGCAAGAGTCACGACGCAGCTGTTAGGGGTGGTTCACACCATTTCTAAGAGCAAGAGGGCACTGTCACCAGCCAGTGAAATGGCTGTGCACTATGTCGGCTCTTGTCGGGCAGCCCCGCCGCTAGAAAAGACCGGCGGAGCCATTCCAAAACAGGAGGTTCCTCACCGCCTGGTGGAACTGGAAGGGACTTTCTTCCTTCTCTCCCGTGTTCTGATCGTCCTCTGACTAAAACGCCTCCGTACAGTACTTTTCAGAAAAGTATGGTTTTACTTTTTTCAAACCTCTGCATCGGTACGGAGGAGACACCTCAGGGCAGGGGCCCGGGGTGGTGACGGGTGCCTTCTCCCACTCTTGGTCCGGAGACTGGTCTGAGACACTTTAGTGACATTTCCCTGAGAGACTGGGCTACCTGTCAAGATCCTGGCACCAGCTGCTCCCTGGGTCCTCATCACCACCCTAGAGCAGAGCAGGTCCACACGCGCGACAAGACCCACAGAAGCGGGAGAACCACCGGCCCACTCGTCTGCATCCTTAAGTGTGTCCAACTGTCCGCATCTGGACTCTGCTTTCTTCCCTTTTCTTCTTTTTACGTTTCAGCAAATAATCAAGAAGAAAATAGAAAACTTCCATTTTAATTAAACCGCACAGTGTGAATTTTCTTTTCTGACACTATCTGAAGTTAGAAATAGAAATCGATTTTTGCAATCTTCCAAGGCAGTCTTTGAAATGTCAAAAATTATTTCATAGCATGAATTTACATATAAATACAATCTGTACAATGTATTAAGAGAGCAGGCCGCCGCTTCCGGCATGGACGAGATCTGACTGGGACGGGCCAGGGCAGATGCAATTACTGCTTCCTGTGTGGAAGACGTTTCAGCCTGGACAAGGAAATCAGAGAGAGAGAAGAAAAGTCAGATATAAACTGAAAAATCAGACAGTTCTGTGGGGGTCAAGAATGCTAGACCTCCCCAAGTCACAATTGGCACTTTTGTATCCATAAAGCAGAGCATGACCACACTTGGTGAATTTGATCCATATTCTTATTGGTTACCCCCAAAACACAGGGACTCACGCACCCACACCTCATATTGAGACCCGTTTCCATGTGTTCATTCATTCATTCATTCATTTAAAGGAAAGGTGAAGGCAGGAATGAAGGTGAGGCCAGCAGGCAGGAAGAGAGAAGAGGAAGAAGTACTTTATTTTACTTAGTTGTCTCGTTCACAATGGTTGTTTCCCTCTGGATCCAGGACCTGAACCCAAGAGTATATGGCCTGCACTCGTTCTGAGGCAACTGACCTAACTGCTGCTCCACCAGGGTGTGCCTCGGAATTTTTTTTTTTTTTTTTTTTGAAGGGAAGGAGGGAGGGAGGCAAGGGAAGAGGAAGGAGAGTTTTTTTCTCAATTTTTTAAAGTTTGGTTCCCTCTCTATGCTCCCCCCTCACCTCCCATGTCCAGAACCAGATTCTTGGGTTTTACATGGTCCACACCCCACCATCTCAGCACCGGAGTCAGAAGATGGGCCTTTAATGGTAAGTTTAAGGTGTCGATCGACAAGAGACACCCCGCCGGCACTCCGAGCAGGTCTCGCTCTGCACCTCCCCACCCCCGGCCCCGGGGGGCTTCCAGGTTGTGAGTGCAAAGTGCTTCCTTTCCCCACAGGAAGGACTCAGCAGGCGGCCCCGAGTGTCCGGAGTGGAACAGGTGTCGGAGAGGTGCAGTGGGCCTGGACATGCGACTAACCTCCCTGGGTCTTCTTTCCCATCTGTGTGAGGTGACACCTATCTGCCTCACAGGGCTGTGTGAGCCAACAGCACCTGTGAGCTCCCACCAGGCCTGCCCCCACGACCCCCTCACACTCCCGGAGTCGGGACAGCTGTGACTTGGCACAGCCGGTTCTGGATTAAACAGAAGTGCTCAGATTCTTTGTACTCGGAACCTTGAGAGAATATCGTCTGTTCTAAGGGAGTAAATGAGAAGGAACAAGGGGAACAGAGAGCAAAGCATACTCTAAAGTCGTCGTAGTGAAAACATTTTCATGCTGCCTATAATATCTGTAATCGATGTGAAAACAAGGTGCTTTCATAATTTAAATGAATACCTTCACTTGTTTATTCATTCTAAGTGTTCATATCCTAGAGGTTTACGCTACTTAAAGGTATGATTCATATTAAAAATGCACAGCAAAACGTGCCTGGACGTGTATTACAAGCATGTGGAGGGCTGAGCAAGAAAGCCTGGAGTTACACAGGAGGCTGAGAGCAGAGGTTACTACGCAGAGAGAAGGTTTGGGGACTCTTCACCATGATCTGATATTCACACATTATTTACGTATTTAGAAATAACTTTTCCCAGAAAGTCTGGTTAAAAGACAAATCCTTTCTGACATCCGCCTCTAAGCAAACACATCACGATCTTACTGAGCTTCTGCGAGGTTCCCAAAAGCCCAGTCTCCCAATGCCTACCGTCTCAGCAGTTCCTGGGGCGACAGGTCTGCCGTCCCTTCTTCATCGCTCTGGCTGTCACTGCTGTCTGTACTCTCAGAACTGCTGCTTTTCTCTGATTTTTTATTCTTTTGTTTGCCTTTGTGTTTGTGTTTCCGGTGTTTCTTTTTCTGGGAAAAAAAAAAAAAGTTGGGAAGGGGCAAACAGTTTGCCTCCTTAATTCAGCAAAGTGACGGGCTGACGAAGCAACTGGTTGCTGCAGTCATTCAAAACGAAACAAAGCGCCTCATTTGGAGGGAGCTCTAGCCTTTACAGGGCAGACTCTCGAGCTCACAGAACTGACTCTCCAGCGACAGGCACAGCAGAACCAAGAGAGAGGCTGGACCCCCATCTTGACATTTAGCCTCTACCTTATCCCAGGGCACCCTTGCGACTTCTGAACCTGACTGGCTTGTTTTATCGAGCTCCTAATAAATAATACACCAGGATAGCAGGCATTCTGGAAAAACACAAAGAAGTAGTTGGTAGAAGGATAGAAGATTGCAGGCACACTGGTAAAAGTGTGAACATTAATATTCAGAGCCCCATTTAAATGAGCCAGGAGCTAAAGAGAATGCCCGCAGCGCTGGAACTCAGCGGCTCTCTGGAGGCTCCTGTGAAGAAGACTGGGATTTGGGAAGTGCACTGGGGTCTCGCCATGAATGCATTCTGCAAATCTGCATTCTTTTCTGTTGTTTGTTTTCAAATAAGCACTGTTAGTTGTTGAGATAACAAATTGCTTTTATGTGAGGTCAACAGATACAAATGAATTTGGTTCTCAAATCTGACAGCACTAATTTTGTTTCCATTCCAACAAAGGAATTTGTTTTCCCCCAACACTGACAGTAACTGACAGGGGAGGTGAGATCAGAGATGTCGGCAATGTAAGCACAGACTAGTCCAAGGCTCCTTCAGATGGACAGATCTCTATAATGATGACAAAGTAGTTGAGAAGTGTTCAAAACCACACCTTCATTTCAGATTAAATAAATAATATTGTTTTATTATTTAATACTTACCTACTACTCCAGGATATTTGTTTGTCTCATATTTTTGGTATTTCACCCCGGCTCTGGGTCTTGAACCTGATTCTGGGCTTTCCATGGTCCACACGCCAGGTCTCAACTAAGCCACCAGGGTGCACTCCCCCCACCCCACTAAAATATTTAAATGTCCTTTTTTCCTACTTTTTAATGGTCACCATGAAAGAAAGTTGAAGCACAACTGAATAAATATTTTGTTTGAAAGAAAAAAAGTTTCTGAAAACTGCAGGTTTACACTGAATGTCAACATTTCTGTCAAGGTGTAGAGATCTGTGTCCCATCTTGGCCAAGAGATGTTCTCTCCAACTGCTTCCTGTGTCACTGCTTTTCTAGATGCTGGAGCAGGGGTATCAGACACCCACACTGATTCCAGGACCCCACAAGTTACGCACCTTCTCTTTCTTTCGTCTGTGCTCTTTCTTGGTCTTGTGTTTTTCTTTGTTCTTTTTCTGTTTCTCCTTTTGAAGTGACTCAAGTTTCTGGCGAGCATCTGAAATGTGCATGTAATAAGCACATGAACTCTAGAACAGGCCAGACTACAGGACTCTGAATCTGATTTAGATGGAATGTTTAACTTTAAGGTTGAACTGCCCCGCCTCACTGATAAATAGGATCAGCCCAACAGACTGTGCTCTATGTTTAGAAACTGACAGAAACCTCAACCTACAGTCTCTGTGCTCCAACCAGTTTCTAGCCACAGCCTTATCTGCCAGATGACGTCAAATGAAGATAAAGTCTGACCAGAAGGCTCACACGTCTTATGTAATTTAATATCCTCAGGTAAGCTCAGGAACAGACCAGAATCTGAGTCTTGGCTCTGCTGACTCTGTCACCGGCTCTGTGATCACTGGCATGTCACTTTGGGTCTCCCAGTCTGTTTCCCAACCTATAAAACAGGGGCAATGAGAATTCCTACCTTCTTAGGGACACGGGATGGCTCAGATGGGAGGGTGCACGTAAATCCCAGAGCCCAGAATCCAGCATGTAAATGTAAGTCCCTTTGCATGCTCCCTTACAAAAGCACATTTTAAATGAATCTGTCTTATAAGTGGGTATACTACAAAACAACATAATGTGTGGAATCATTAAAAATGACTAAACAAGTTGCTTGTGCCTCAATTCTCCCAGTCCAAATTCAGGTCAAAATATTTTCTAGGTTAGTAATTTCCAGGTAACCAAATCTGCAAATATTTACAACAGTAGAAGCAGTAAAATCATTAAATCAACTTTATTTCTTCCTGCCTAAGGAAAGGTTCCAAGGTGGATATTTTGCAAACCTAGTTAACTGGTGCATGTAATTTTTTCATCCTACAGTTTGAGCAGATATTTCAAAATTTGACTTCTTCAAACTGGTTTTTTTTTTGAGTGACATCTGTTTATGTCATTGACCCTAAAAGGGAAGGTCAAGATGTGTTATTAAATAAACTGAGCAGTTTGCAGACGGTGACTGGTCTACTTTGAAGTGGCGCACAACCTTAAAGTAAAGCAGTAAGGGCGTGGACCCTGCAGCCAGCTGCCTGACCCTCCACTTCCTAACCCACTGTGAAACCTGGTGCAAATCCCTTAATCTTTCTGTGCCTTAGCTTTCTGATCTGTAAGACAACACAAAATCATCTATCACATCATGCTTGCAAAGATGGAAAGAGTCTGTAAAACATTCAAAACAAAGGCTGATAACACTGTAGGACCTGCCTGTCTGCTTGCCCCGGCCTGTGTGGGGTGTTTGTTGCCAGGAAGGCCACAACGGTTGGGTCCTCGTCAATGGACCCAGAGCCTGCCGGATGTGTTGTATACAGGGGAGCCTTCTCCAGGCCTCCTGCTCTGAGCACACCCCACACGCCTTTTCAGTTGTTTTTTTAATGCCAGTCCAGGACAACCATGTCTCAGCAGCTCATAGACCAGATAAGGACTAGTGTGGGTTACTAATACGGTTAGTAAGGATGGTCTGGGAAATGGGCATAAACAGTTTACCGAGACACCTATTTTAAGTGAAGGATCTGAACTAAAGCAAATGAGAAATATATCAGTGTACGTTTTCAAAATTCACCCTTTCTACTTTTCTTTGCTTCTTATCATCTCTTTGATGGTTGGTTCATTAACCAAACCAGTATTTATATGAGGGCACTCTAAGAAACTATAGAGTAGATAATAGAATTATATGTTATTTATATACCTGGGTCATGTTATCAGATGTTTGTTAACCTGGCCTTCAGAGGGATGGTAAAACCAGTCTCAACGCTTTAATATAAAATGTCAGTTTCACCGACAGTGACCAGAAGTTGTTAACACATACTCAGGGGGGAGGATGAACTACGTTTACTCCTGAAAGAATTTTATTGTATTTGCTACATTAACCAAAGTATAAGAAATAGTCTGACAATATCCTTAATCTGGCAATTCCCCTCCCATGTCCACATTCCAGGTTTTTACTTTTTTCGTTTCCTTTCTAGACAACATTTGAGGCAGGATTCTATTGCAAGTACCTTAAAGTCAAGAAGGAAAAACAGCTTAAAGGTGTCTGAGGCTGTAAAGCAACAATACCATTTAGGCACCAAGTTCTAGCAATCAGTTTCAAAGTTGGCTGGAAGCAGATGAACCGGAAACAAATGTGTATACTTGGTTGAACTTGGATTAGATAGGTGGACATAACCATACAGAATTGTTACATCTCATGGGAGACTTTGGTGCCAATGCAAACGGTGAAGCAAATCACTCTTAACTCACTGGGGCAGAAGACAGGAGGCAGCCTGGGGCCAAACTCTTCTCTTTCATCTATCTGCATCTTTTGAATCAGGAAAGATGGCGCAGGCTCCTGGAGTTCCGGCTTGCTAGCTGAAAAACACCAGGGTATTAATTTCACATATTTGCCAAATGTGAATGTATACGAGTCTCTAATTAATGTCTGTGTCACCAAATAACCTGAGCTTCTCTTCACCACCTGGCTTAACTAGCTCGCGCCAGGTGCTGAGGGCATAGCTGAGCCCACAGACCAGACCTCCAGCCTCCAGACTCCAACCTCACGGACATCTGAGCTGGGAAGTCATTCACACAAAGGGCACCTGCAACCAGGTGCAGCTGCGACTGTGATGCCAGGGCGTATGTGACACCCACCCTGGGTCAGCTAACAGAGACCTGCAGAATGAAACATGTCCTGAGAAAGGACCATGTGAAAGAAATGAAAATTTCAAAGCAGGCAGACTATGTCCCAGCTTAGAAAACTTAATTTCACTCAAAATAAATGATCAAGGAAAAGAAACACTTAAATAAACAAATGATCACATTCACATTAATAATCTCCTTTTTTAAACAGATGACTTGTGCTTTTAGGCACAAAAGACAAAAACTGAAAAAGTCTGGAGGAATATGCACCAAAGTGTTAACAACAGTTATCACTAGGATGTGGGACTATAAGAGATTGAAGTCTTCCACACTTCTGTATTTATAGATAAGCCTTTGTAATAAAGAATACATTGGGTTTTTGTTGTATTCCCCCCTGCAGAAGAAAGGAATAGATTGACATTTGCAATCATCTAAGAACATATAATACTTTATACCTCCATACAACTTTTTAGCTAAGGACCTAATAATACCCAAGTCCACTGCAGACTAACAGGAGTGGACAGAACACTCTAAGATCAAGAAGGGATATTTGGTCCACCCACCCAAGGACCAGAGAAGTCTCCCATCCTTGCTAGTGAAAGACAGTCTCCTTTCTTCTGCCAAACCTTCTTCTGCCAAATAGGACAGGATACTAACCAGGAGTTAAGTCTCACAGACATGAGACTAGAAGCCATCTACCAAGAGCGCTGTGCGCCAGGCAAGGCCCATCTGACGTCTGATCCAGTGCATACAATTTTCCTGCAGAGAAGAAAGCAGGAAGGGCCCCTGTACAGTTCATGGTCCACTACTTTCCAGTAATCCTGGCACTTGATTATCAACCAGGTTAAAAAAAAAAAAGCTATCTTTAAAAATGAAAATTTTTCTATTTTTGAATTCTCAACTAGGATAAACAGAAAAGCTAGTATTATCAAACACCAGGTAGGAAAGAAAAAAACAAACAAAAAACCTGTTCCACTTTAAATGGAAACAGAAATGACTGATGCTAGTTTAAAATTACACGCGACACAAAGCGGCATTTTCTCAAGCGGTGGCGTCATTTCCTTGAGACCCAAAGTCCGCAATACCGACCGACCTTGTGCCACTGATGATGTTTCCACCAAGCCAGTTTCTTGGGAACTTTTGAAGTCGGCCTCTCCAGTCCCCTCCTGATCCTCGTCACTGTCGCCCTGCTCATCCTCAGAAGATGAGGACTTTTCATCAGAGGAGCTGGCAAATATAGCCTTGAACAAGTCCATGGATGGGCGGCTACCTTCTCCCTCAGTCTGTGAATCCAGATCTTTGTCTGCCACCTGTATTAACAGAGAAACAAGAGTCAGGGGCAGGGAGGCAAGGGCGAGAGGAGTAAAGCATTCTAGAACACACACACACATGCATGCACACATATTTGTTTAGGCCCATGTACATGGGTCTCTACCCCACATGCCACCTAAACAATGATCACTCACGTGGCATTTATTTTGCAGCGCTTCTTATTCAACAACTGTATAATATGTTGACTCGCAGAAGCAGCTGGGCCTCTCATGGCCACAGGTCTTTAATCAGAATTGCAAGGGCCCAGGAAAAAGTTCAGGAGGGACAAGCACAGTGCCTCTGTCCCATCTCAAGAGTCTGTCTGAGCCTTTACAGATCCAACTTGAAGTGGTTTATTTGTATGAAAATGCTGAGGGGGAAACTGTGAGTCCTCTGCAGAGTGTGGAGGGTGCTAGGAACACCCGTAGGTGAAATAGTATTCAAAAGTGAAAAAAAAAACACTGATGAATCTCAAATATATGACACTGAGTAAAAGGAGCCAGTCTCAAAGGCTTTATATGAATAGTGTTTGCTTTCATTTATATAACATTCTAGAAAGAGTAAAAATACAGAGACAGAGAAGAGATCAGTGGTTGACAAGAGCTTGGGTATGGGGAGGGAACGACTATAAAAGTGAAGGGGTGAGGGGAGATGATGGTGCCATTTCACACCCCGCTGGTAGTAGTGGTTATATGAATCTACATATATGTAAAACACTCATTGAATTGTCCTTTTTTTTCATTTTTTTAAAGGAAAGGTATAGGCAGGAATGAAGGTGAGTAGGCAAACAGTCAGAGAGAAGAGGAAGAAGCATTTTATTTTATTTTTATTTAATCATTCACACTGGCTGTTCCCCTGGCACTCAGGACACAAACCAGGTCCTTGGCTGGAGGCAGCAGATCTAACCACTACTCCACACAAGGACACACCAAATTGTACATTTTCACAGTCAGTTTTAATACATGTTAATTTAAACATAAACTGAAAAGTTTTAAATGAGCCAACTAGAATTAAAATCAACTTTCATTAAGTTCAGCTTTTAATTACTGAAATATCAAAAGCACTAATTTAAAAAGAATACAGGCATGTGCTGGTGGAGTAGCAGTTGGGCTCAGTCCACATATATCCCAAGGTCCCAGGTTCATGTCCTAAAACCAGAGGGAACCGCCAAGATAAACAACCAAATCAAAGAAATAAAATGCTTATTTCCTTCCTCTTCCTGCTTGCCTGCCTCTTCTCGCTTTCATTTCTATCTGTACCTTTCCTTTAAACTAAATTAAAAAATAAATAAAAAACAGAAATAATCCAATGAATATTTTCTATATACTTATATTCTATATTTCTCCACAAAATAGAATGCATGTTACTTAGAAAATGACATTTTCTAGTATGAATACACCGAATTTTGTTTCAACAACTGATGTTAAGAGAAAACCATGGTAGGTAAAGAAGTTTACAACTTCTCCTCAAATGATTCAAGTTATGATTGAAATTGCTGGATTAGAGAAAGGTGTTAACAATGACAGCTCATGGGTCAGGTCCAAGCTGCTGCCTGTTCTTGTAAAGACCATTTACTGGAACACAGATGTACCCAGTTGTTTTCATATTACCTGTGGTTTCTTTCACCCCAACAGCAGAGCTGAACAATTGTAATAGTCCGTTTGGCCCACAAAGCCCCTGCATTTAACATCTGGCCCTTCACACAAAGTACGTGATGACCCCTGCTATGGAGTAATGAGAAAACCTCACCACAGAGGAAGGCGAGGTCACAGCCAGCCTGGCAAAGACAACCTGGAAGCCCCACATACCTCATCTGAGAGAGATTCTGGCGCTCGCTCTTCATCTTTCTTCACTGAGGAAACGAAACTGGACTCTTGCTTTGGTGGACCAACTTTTGACCTGGCCAAATTTAAAAATTCACTAATGGAATCCTCTTTCTTTTCTTGTTGAGATGTATCCCATCTTGACGGTTTTCTTGATTCTGAAAGGCAGGACAAAGACCAAGTCAGAAGTAGTAAGCAAAAGGCCAGTTCTTTAGTATGGCTCTTTAAGTTATTCAGGGACATCAGCAGACTGACTATGGGCCAAGCACTGTGCAAGCCCCAGGGATCTGACAGAGGCTGAGGCCGAGCCCTGACCCCCATGTGTCCAGCAGGACCCTTACAACAGGAGCTGCTGCATCATTCACACACGCAGTTCTCTTCATGCAGCAAACATTCACACCCCACGTGATCTTAGAACCAGATGACTTATTTCGGGGTTCCAAGCAGGGAGGGGTCGATGCCACAATCGGCACATGGACCTGAGCAAGCCCTACTCACTGTCTGGACC
This sequence comes from Solenodon paradoxus, assembly GCA_004363575.1. Classification (NCBI taxonomy): domain Eukaryota; kingdom Metazoa; phylum Chordata; class Mammalia; order Eulipotyphla; family Solenodontidae; genus Solenodon; species Solenodon paradoxus. Next base: position 184,802 of record RJWH01002587.1, on the reverse strand, counting down.
TTGGTGCTGCGGGACCTTCTCACTAGATGCTGGCGTTGGAGGCAAGGAAGTTGTCTCTGGGAGAGTCAGGAAGTTGAAGACTGAGTATTTGTCACGTTTCACTCTTGGTAAGCCGACTAGAGTTGAACTGGGGTTGCAGAGAAAAAGAATACATGTCATTTGAATAACTATAAGGACCAAAGCTATTCTCACATTTCCACCAGCAACTTGTGGCCCAAAGTTCCCAAAGATGTGTTCACGTCTCAAAGCAGTTCGAGAATTTAGAATGGCTAACTTTAGGACCCATGAGTTTTCCTTATTATAGAAAGAGTTAGACACTTAGAATTTAACTTTGGAAATGGATTTCCACTAAGGAAAAGTTCCACTGCTAAAAATATACCTAATTTTCTGACAAACCCACTGATTTAACTACAGATGATTTTTTGCAGTGTTTATAGTCAAATAAGAAAAAGAGAATTGGAAAATACATGTAACATTCAAAATGTAAGCTCTCTATCTATCATTAAAAAGGTGGCAAAGACTTTTTTTAAGAGTGTTGATAACCTGACATATCTGAGTTTCGAATCTTCAATGTGAAATAAAGTTTGCTGTCTGGACATCTTGTTTTTTAGTAATAAATTAACAGACATTAAAATAAATCTGCAGAATTTGGAAATTCAAACATTTACAAATAAGTTCATACAGAAAAAGAAGATTTAGGTGAGTACGTAAGGAGGACAGTTAGCTTTAATAGTGGGAAATGAGTACTGATATAAGGGCAGGTTTTTCCAACTTACTCTGGATAAGGATCAGGGACATTAAACCTCTTACACAGAAGTTTGTCAGGGTGCCACTCAAATGTGTCTCGGGTAAGCTTCCCAAACATCTTCATCTTCACAGCTGAGTGCTTGTCAGTGACATCATTCTGGAAAAGACATTCATTCAGTTTCCAAGACTGATGTGATGACGTTTTCACTTATAAGCTGTCAGGCTCTCTGCCCAAATTACAAAACGGCTTATGTTACAATATTTTTGCTAAAGGACATTAGACACTAAAAGCATCTGAGTTCATCTCTCATTCTATAACGCCGTATACATTTTGATCTTTTCACCAGCATCTTTAAAATATTCAGGTATTCTATGTTTCACTTTTAAAAGTCACAGACCTCTTGATCTCGAGGGACTTCCACTTGGTCTGAATCGTCTTCCTCCTTGGCATGGGTGAACCTGGAGGACAAGGTCGAGTGGGAAGACACATACAGCACGGCTGCCCGAGTAAACTCGTCTCGCTCGCGGCCCCGCTCCCACTCTGTCATGCTGGGATCCAGGCAACGATCCAGGGCATCTACAGAGAACAAGAAAGTCCTCACTCTCAGGGAAAAAAGGGGCCTCAAGCACCACAGCTACTCAATGCCACCATATGCCTATAGTTTTCACAAAACACAGATCTGTCTCCCAGTTTTTAAGAGCATGGTGGGGAGGACGTGGTAGATCTCAATGGTCTCTCCCTCAGATGATGCTTTTATTGAATTCTGTCTGCCACAGAAAACAGAGAAAAGGTGTGGAGACTAAGCCTGATGAAATCTTCAAAGCAAAGAATTTCTTAGCACTTCCAGACAGTTCATCCCAATTCTATTCCTATATTTTGGTAAAACAGCATTCCTTTCTCCTTTTCCTTTTTGAAAGTAAACAAATTAGCCTTAGGGGTGTGGATTTAGTGGGGAGGTAAGGCACAGCAGGCCAAGATTTGCTTTTGAAAACCAACTCCTTCAATCTGCTGAGGACCTCATCTGGGGTGTAAGAGCGGTCTCTCTCCCTGATCTCGCCATATTGACTTCACAGATCTCAGACTATTTTTTCCCACCTGTGGTTCAACAGCCAATTCTCTTTTTAAGTCAGATTTTCAACCATGATTTCGGGATGGACAGAGAGGATCCCAAGATAAAGTGGGAGGTGACCTTGTCCACTTGCTGTCAAAGGCAACACTCAGACGAGTCAAGTGTGTGAGGACAGTAAACAGTCTGCAATTTAGCATCCGCCACTGCCAAAACGTGCTCTCAACCTAAATAGCTGTCTCTGGGGCCTGAGAGACAGAGGAACGCAAGCTAACTGTTCCTGCTTTCAAAGGCTGGCAGCCAGGCCCTGAAACCCCTGTGCCGGCTGCAGCAGGTCAAAGCAGAGTGCAGGCAGCGCAGGGCATGCCAACTGAGTCAGGGCGAGGGCGGAGTCGTGAGGGCCATCCTGCTGAGAGGTGGGGGACAGAAGTCTGCACCTACCTTTCTGACCCCGCTTCATATACACTAAAAACTCTTCGTATCGTTTTTGCTTTTCTGGGTCTTTCGCAAAAGGTTTGAAGTCGCTGGCTCTGGCAGTCACTGTGCCACTACTCGATGCCATGCGCCCAGAGCAGTGGCCGATGTCGGGAGAGGGGGGCTGCCACCTGCTGCTGGAGGCGCTCTGGGCTAGACGCCTGGCCCGGAGCTGCGCTTCCTTGAGGTCTGCTGCCTGCTTCGTTTCTTTGATTCTCTCTTTATCTTTTTGGGACAGGAATTCTAACACTGAAGTAGCTGAACCTAAACAAAAACAATGATAAATGATGAAAGGGTCATAAGACAAGTAATTTATACTTCTCAGCACATCATTGTCGTCGTCGTCTTTTTTTTTTTCCTTCAAGGAACGGTAGGAGACCAGAAGGCGAGCAGAAGCAGGAAGGGAGAGTGAGAAGGGAGAAACATTTTATTTATTTTACTTAGTTGTTCACCATGGATGTTCCTGCTGGTCCCAGGGTGTGAACCTGGGACCCTGGGATGTATGTGGACTGTGCCCTACTCCACCAGGGCACGCCACATAATTTTCAATATCACACATTTAGGTGACTGGAGGTGAGTATTTTACCTTTGGTGCTTCATCTGTACTCATAATATCCCTGTGAACGAGACAGGAATAAAACCAGCCTACTTCACAGTTGGCAAAAATGGTGGTTAATACTTGGATGTTCATGGGGCTAGTGAGCGGTCCTAGAATGAGGAACCGGACATCCTAGCTCGACACCCTCGGTCGGTGGTGACACCACTCCCACAGTCCCACCCAGCGTAAGACGCCCCATCAAGCACTCCCTCGTGCAGCAAATGCTCCCTAAGCGCCCACTCTGTGCCAGGCACTGGGCTGCGATTGGGAAGATAGTACGATTCTCACTAGTGAAGGAGATGGACATTAAAGACAAAAATCGACACCAGAATACAGCTACGAGAGGAAGACTGATAAAATATTAAGAGCAAAGGATGGAAGGTGACTTAGGTAAGACTGGGAGAAGAGTGGAGAAAAAGACAGTGCGCTTACACGGTAGGCGGGGAAGGCCTCGAGGTCCCTCTAAATAGAAGATATTTCCGGTAAGATCTAAGTTTTAAAAAGGAGCCAAAGTATGCGGGAAGAGCAGAGGCAGAGGAGGCAGCAAACATAAATGCCTTGAGGGGCATCGGGGTTGGCAGGTTCGGGGGCCGAATGGAGGCTCGTGAGGCTGGACCTCAGGGTGATGGGAAAGCGGTACAAGATGTGGCCTCTGTGTATCAGTGCTGCATCCATGGGGTCTGCTGGGAATTCGGGGTTTCCCTTGACAGCGAGGAGTGCTGGAATACTGTCAGCGGAGTAGTGACATAAGTCAGTTCGTCCAGCTGCTGTTGAGGTAAATGGACAGACCGGATATAAGGAGGCTGCTGTAACAGTCCAGTGAGAAAACATGGGCAGTCAGCCCAGTGTGACAGGAACAGAAATGCAGAGCAGTGGATGGAGTCCCGCCTGTGCTGGGAGTACAGGTTAGAGGACTTGCTGATGGACTGGGGAGGGTCGGGGAGACGAGGAAAGAGGAGTTCAGATCGGAACTGCAGCACACCCTGGTGACTCAGGCAGCTGAGACACTGGCACGCGGACCAGGTAAGGCCCAAGGACCTGGGTTCATGACCCAGGGCCAGGGTAAGCACCAAAATGAAACAAATACATTAATATTTCTTCCTCTTCCTGCCTGCCTGCTTTTATACCTGCTTGCCTTCCTTCTTCTCTTTAAAAAATTAACAAAAACAAAAGACAAAACAATTAAAAAAGAAGATTTCTACACTCATGTCTAAGCCGAGACTTCTGTTTTGGTTTGCTATAATTGTTGTAAAAGAGACAACAAAGGCATGCCCTGGTGGAGTAGAGGTTAGGTCAATCACCTCCAAAGGAGCACAGGTCGACATATCCCTCGGTTTGAGTCCTGGGTCTGAGGGGAAGCAACCCGTGTGAACAACTAAATAAAATAAAATAAAGATGCTTCTTCCTCCTCTCTCTTCCTGCCTTCCTGTACCTTTCCTTTAAAGTAAAAATTTTTTTCAAAAAGGCCAATGATAATAAAAAAATCAATAAAATGGCTAAAAGGAACATATGTCAACATAAAAAGCCCATATATGGCAAGCCCACAGCTACCATCATACTCAGTGGTGAAAAACTGAAAACTATGCTTCTAAGATCTAAGTAAGACAAGGATGTTCAGTCCCTTACCACTGCTATTCAAAATAGCACTAGAAGTCCTAGCCAGCGCTATTAGGCAAGAAAAAGAAGTAAAAGGAATCAAACTGGAAAAGAAGTAAAGCGGTCACTATTTGCAGATGACATAATATACGCAGAAAACCTTAAAGACTCTACCAAAAATCTACTAGAATAAATGAACATAATAAACTGGCAGCTATGAAATTAACATACAAAAACTGAGGCACGCCCTGGTGACTTAGAGGTAAAGCTCAAGGCCTCCAGCCGGCACAGTACATATATATCTCAGGAACCTAGGACTGAGACCCGGGGCCAGGGGCAGGTGGGAGAGGGGCTGAGTGGGTTGGGGAGTGGGGACAATCGGGATGAACTACGACATGAATAATAAAATGCTGCTTCCTCCTCTAGACTTCCAGCCTGCTTGACTGCTCACTTTTGTTCTTGCCTGACCTAATCTTTAAAAAAAAATTGTGTTTTTTTAATATATAAACAGTGAGCTAGAAGAAAAAATTAAGAAAACCTCCCACTTATAAATGTACCAATGATAATTAAATACCTAGGAATAAATTTAACAAAGGAAGTAAAAGACATGTACAATGAAAACTATTAGACATTATTAAAGGAAATAAAAGACACCAAGAGATGGAAAGATACTTATCCATATTTACGGATGGGGAAAATTATCATTGCTAAAATAGCCATCTCACCTAAAGCGATATACAGATTCACTGCAATGACTATCAAAACTCCAATGACATTTTCAAGGAAATAGAACAAAAAAAGCTTTAAAATGTCTATGGAACTACAAAAATGAAGCAAATATTAGAAAAATGAAGAAAAATGGAGGTATCACACCCTGTATTTCAAAGTAGACTACAAAACAGTATGGGACTGGCATGCCCTGGTGGAGTCGTAGTTTAGTTAGCTGCCTTTCACCAAGAGTGCAGGCCACATTATTCCAGGGACTCTGGTTCAACACTAGGGGCTGGGGTGAAAACCAAGATGAACAACTAAATAAATAATTGTTCCTGCCTGCCTGCCTACTTGCCTTCATTCCTGCCTGCATCTTTCCTTGAAAACAACAATAACAGCGTGGTATTGGAATAAAAATAAGATAGAAATAAGTGAAATAGAATTGAGAATCCAGAAATAAACATACACATAAATGGTCAGTTAATTTATGACAAAGGAGTCAAAGGCGTAAAATGAAGAAAGTCTTTTCAACAGATGATGTCAGGAAAACTGGACAGCCACATAGAAAGAATGAAACTAGATCACTTTCCAACACCATACACAAAAAATTAATTCAAAATGGATTATAGACATTGATATAAGACCAAAAACCATAAAATACATAGATAAAACATTCTATGATACCAGCTTTATCAATATCTTTGAGGACACAATTTCAGAAACAAGGGAAACAAAAGCAAAAATAAACAAATGGGACTACGTCAAACTAAAATGTTTCTGTACAGCAAAAAAAACTATCATCAGAATGAAGAGAGACAACCGAATGGCAGAAGATATTTGCACATCATGTATCTGACAAGGGGTTAATATCCAAGATATATAAAGAACTCATACAATTCAACACACACCCACACACACACCACAAAAAAAAATTTTTTTTTAAATGGGTAGATCTGAACAGACACTTCTCCAAAGAAGATATACAGATGGTCAACAAGCAAATGGAAAAATGCTCATCATCACTTATTTTAAAGCAGTGCAAATCATCTCAATGAGATATCACCTCACATCTGAGAGAATGCCCTATATAAACAAGACTACAAACAAATGTTGGGGAGGCTGTGGAGAAAAGGAAACCCTTATACACTGTTGATGAGAATGTAAATTGGTGCAATCACTTTGAAAAACAGTATGGAAGTAACTCAAAAAATGAAAAACAGAACTACTGCATGATCCAATAATTCTACTTCTAGCTTTCTAGCCAAAGAATATGAAATCACTAATCTAAAATCATATATGTTCGTTGCAGCATTATGTACAATAATCAAATGGAAACAGCCTAAGTGCCCATTGACAGATGATGAGATAGAGAAGACGTGTTATATACACATCATGGAATACTACTTAGTTATCTAAAAAAAAAGATAAAATCCTGTCATTTGCAACAACATAAATGGACCTAGAGGGTATTATGCCAAGTGAAATATGTCATAAGGAGGAGAAAGACAAATATTCGATGATTTCACTCATGTTGAATATAAAGAAACAAAGCAGAGACAAAACAAAAATTAACCCTTGAACTTAGAGAACAAAGGACATTGGGGGTTCACTGGACAGAGTGGAGGACTATTAAAAATTGGTGGTAGGCGTGATGTGATAATATATTTCATGAAGAGTGAACCTGAACACCTAAACTTAAAACAATGTTGCCAAAATAAAATATATATTTTTTAAAACAAAGAATTTTATAGATGAGAAAACCAAAGCTAAGAAATCTGCCTAAGGTTATATAATACACAAGTATTAAGTCAAGGTTGAAATTTACCTTTTATACCTAAATCCTATTTGCTTACTATTTTATTATTTATTTTATTGTTATTGATATCATTTTGTTTGGAAAGACAATGCTATCTAAAATTTTTGTATCAAAAAAAATAAAAAAGAAAACGAGGAGAGACAAGAGAATCAAAATGGAATCACTTGCACTAAGTCGCACATCACCAAACTGAGATTTAATACCCTAACCTAATTACAGTTTCAACCTCTCCCAGGAGTGGACTCTTAAACCAGTCAATCTAGAAGTACAGGTTAGCACTAGACCCCTGCCATCCCCTAAAGGAAGGTGGCCTTGCTCCCAAACTATGCACCCTTTTCCTGGTCCTGCCCACTTTCTGCCTATAAAATCCTTTCATTTAGTAAAGCTTTTGGAGCTCCTTTCTGCTTTCTAGATGGGAGGTTGCCTCATTCAAGAATCATTGAATAAAGTCAGTAAGATCTTTAGAATTTAATTAGTTGAATTCTGTTGGTTTTTTAAAAAGCATTTTAGATACTTATTAGGCTCCCAAATGGCAAATTCAAGTTCACTTGTCATAGTGGGTCTTTCTGCTCCAGAAACAAAGCAAACATACAGACAAAATGAAGGTGTGCCCATACCTCCCAGGCTTTCAGGGAAAGAGCTCCAGTACCTTGTACTGAAAAACAATCATAAGTTACCAGGCTGTGCAAAGAAGATAGAGCTACACATCTTCACCAAATTCCTGGGCATTTATTACAAATCGAAAACTGCTAAGCATAGAATAAGGATTGTAATTGCAATGACACAACTCAAACTGATAAGAGAAAAACATGTCTTAAGAAACAAAGGATGTGGGGCGTGCCCTGGTGGCCTAGCAGTCTAGTACACCCACATACATGCCAAGGTCCTGGGTTCAAGACCTGGGTCCGGGGGTAATCACCAATGTGAGCGCCTAAATAAAAATAAATAAAATGCTTCTTCTTCGCTCTTCCTTCCTTGCTTACTTGTCTTCATTCTTGCCTGTACCTTTCCTTTAAAAAAAAAAAACAGAAAGAAAGAGAAAGGATGTGTATACAACAAACATTTAATCACCACGGTTTGGGAACATAAAATCATGTACGAACATTTCATTGGGAAAATAACAGCTTTCTTTTTGGATTCTGATGACTCAGAATATTATAAATGTAATGATTTTCATTTTCTCCATGGCACCTACCTTGAATAGGTGTCTCTCCTAGCAACTCCCCCCGCTTGGAGGCATTCAGTTGGTGCCTACTATGTGTCCCTGGGTCATGTGCTGGCTTTCCAGCTGACTCTGACAAAACCTGAAGTAAGTGGGAGTTCTCAGAGGTCGCAGCTACCACGGGTCTGAAGTAATGCACTGGTCGGTAGCCTCTTGGCAATTCAGGTGGTGGATAAATCTTAGAAAAATCAAACAAAACAAAATACAGGCTGCAAGGTGATCATGCTCGACAAAGCCAAGAAAACCCGTTACCTCTGAGAATGATTAACCCCACCCTTTCCCAGGCTAACACTGCACAGGAAGGGAAGACTGGGAACAGCCTATCCAGGACCCAGCCAACATCCATTCTGGGCCTCCAGAGCCACATTGTTCTAACGGCCAAACATTATTTTTAAGTTTTGTGCTTTTTTTTTCAAATAGTAATATTTATCATTTCTTTTGTTCACAATGCTATATTCATTTTAGGATACTGAAATTGCATCTCAGTCTGTATTTCACACTACACCCACCACCAAAGTTCTAGTGTACCCCCCCACCACCCACTTTTTCCCCTCCTTCCTCCCTACCCCGCACATCCCTAGTAACTACAGTCCTGTGTCCTGTTAATTTTGTTGGGACTTTTAAGTTCAATTATTTCTGTTCAATCTAGTACACATAAGAGTGGACCATTCTGTATTTCTCTTTTTCTTTCTGACTTATTTCACTTAACATGATTCATAGGGCCAGAAATTTTCAACAGCGCCCCTTCCCATTTCTAAGTAGAGACACTAAAGTCCATACTTTCTATGATAAAAAGAATAAAGATGACACAGGCTACTGGCCCACATGCAGAAATGGCCTACTGTAAACCAGAAATTTAGAAAAACATGAATTCAAGGCTTATAATAAAAAACAACAGCTTCAAATAAGTTCCTTTTTTTTTTTGTCTAAAGAAAAGGTACAGGCAGGAATGAAGGTGAGCAGGCAGGCTGGCAGGGAGGCAGAAAGAGAGAAGAAACAATTTATTTTCATTTAGTTGTTCATTTTGGTTGTTTCTCCTTGGACCTGGGACTCAAACCTAGCCGTATATGAGCTGATCTCCTTCAGAGGCAATTGACCTAACCACTGCTCCACTAGGGTGCACTCTCAGATAAGTTACTTTTAAATTTAGAATTAGTGGTGCCCTGGTGGAGGAGCAGTTAGGTCAATCTCCTTCTAAGGGGCACTGGCTACCCACCTCAGGTTCAAGTCCCACATCCGGGGGTAAACGATCAATGTGAACAAATAAAAATAAATGAAAGATGCTTCCTCTGCCGTTCTTCCTTCCTGCCTGCCTATTCACCTTCATTCTTGCCTGTATCTTTCCTTAAAAAAAAAAAAAAATCAGTTATTATTTTTCTGGTTATGTTTCGGTTCCAATTTTCAGTTTTAGGCCTTATTTTTGAATCTGTGGTATTTTTAATTCAGAAGCTAACTGAACTGAAATAGATTTGGGAAATTTAAGCATTAATGATAACAGGATAGAGAGGTTAAAAGAAAGCACTAGGTATTTTAAATGAGTATGCTATACGGTCTCCCTGGCTCTGGGTCTAACAAATACATATTTAGGGACCATTTTTCTGGCTGCTGTCTAGATTTTTCAGCCACCTGAAACTCTGACCTCTGTAAGCAGTGAAGTGCTGCAGGCTCTCTGGCTATGGTTCCTGGCTGCACACTGGGCGCATGGGAGGGATTTAACAAGACTGACATCTCTGCCCTGAGCTGCAATGGAGATTCCCAGGTGGCTGTAACATGCGACCTGGGGTGAGTGCCGGGCATGATGAAAGTCCATAAAGAGTTGTATCATCGCTGTCAGGAAAGCTCATTTTTCATCATGGTAGCCTGACCAACCACCTCCTCTAAAATTCGCAGACTCCCAAACCAGCTGGTAAACATACAAAAATCCAGAGGAACATGGCCGAGAGGAGAGGGCCGTGCCGACTCCACTTCGCTCCCTCTGCTAAGTCGTTGTTCTGTTTGGCCTCTGCAGTAACAGGCTGAGTTTTAAATACATATTTAGAAATCTGCCTGTCTGTGAAAGGCTTGGGGAACCCAGCTGTCCTCTGAACCAAAGTCCTGCTTCACAACCAAAGTCCTGCTCCAGGGAGGAGCTGTCAGGAGCCCCAGTGCCTTCTCTCCTTCCAGAGCATTCTGCCTTGAGATTGGACATGTTTGTCTGGGTCCCTCACTGCACAGGAGCTTCCTGAAGGTCAAGATCTCTCCTATTTATCCTTAAACCCTGACTCCAATGAGTACTTCTCAATCATTCTTTTCTTTTTAAACAAGAAGTACCGACAAGAATGAAGGTGAGTAGGCAGGTAGGTGGAAGAGAGAGGAGGAAGAGCAATTCTGTCTAATTTTATTTAGTTGTTCATACTGGCTGCTTCCCCCCACCCCTGGACCCTGGACTCAAACCTAAGGGCATTTGCTCCTTTGGAGGTGACTGACCTAACCTCTACTCTACCTGGGCATGCTTGTAATTTTTTAATGGAAATAACCACTCACTTACATTTCAGATTTAAAGAATTAGCAATTAGATGTTTTAAATACATTGTGGCTACTAACATTTTTAACACAGAATATTTCCCTGAACAATCACTAACCAAGCTTGTTAAAACCACTGCTTGTTAAAACCACTCTTTTCATTTGTTAAAATAATCACTCAGATAGCAGAGCAGCAGACATTTTAAGTACTAAATCCATTACGAAAAAGTCTTACTTTCTTAGAAGATAAAGGTTTTGCAGCCACGGAAAATCCATCCAAAATTTTGCCAATGTATCGAAGATCTTTCTCTGATTCTACAAAATGAAGTTATTGATTAATTCCAGGGCAGAGAACATCTGAATAAGACGAAAAACGTCAGCATTTTATCTCCAAGACAATAAACACTACATGTCACATGTGATAACGCACAAAGATAGCACGAAGGGGAAGGAAGCCCGGCAGAGGCGCGCTCGCACCTCTGCTGACTCAGTGACCGTGGCAGCCTGGGCTGCCCAGCATGCGCGGCCCTAGCTGGGGCCAAGGAGCCAACACTGCTTTCAGAACAAGTATCTTAGGTCCTAAACTAAGGGACGCCAAAGTATATACTCTGGGAAGTAAAAGATCTCGAGAAAAATCATCAAGAGGACAAGCAAAGATGAAACAATAAAAAGCACGACTGTGAGTCATTTTAAAACCAGGTGAACTTAGCAACTCCCAATTTCCTTAGCAACTATCCAAACAAGAAAAGTTTGTAGGCAATGCAATCAAGTCAGCCTGTAATCAAATCTTAGGACAAATTAAAAGGTACTTTCGTCTTTTTCTTAAATGAAATTCAAACAAGAGATACGGATCAGTAATTCAGGAAACGAATGATCAAGGCCCTCTGACTCAGCCAGGGATCATCCACTGGTGTCCAACCTATCACCAACAAGGCTGATTAACCAGGAGTTCCTGCGTATGGTGATTACGTCGAAACCCACACGCACTAAGTGCATTTTTCACAGCCAAAAGGCCCTCTACTTGTCCCCTACAAGCACTCACCCAGCTGAGTGTTCAGTCCTGAAGCAGGCACAGCTGCCCCCTGCCATCAGAGTGCAGGTGGCAGGCAGGTTTTCAGTCACTTACAATTCAGCAACACTTCTGACTACCCTGCCCCATAAAATCATTCTTTGTACTTCAACTTATGTTGAACACTTGCACCGGCTCTGGAAGTTCCTAAAATTCCTCAGGGTGATTTGGGATTAAATGTCATATTCTTTGAATTTTGCATTATTTTAAAACCAGCAATTTCACTTTTATAAATCTTCTCTGAAGAAATAAACAACAAATGTGGCTAAAGGTAGAGCCGTGAGAATATTTATTGTTGCTCTATTGATCGTGGAAAAAGAAAAAAGAAAAATTTTAAAATCATGGATATTGGCTAATTGGAGCCAATCAATATGGAGATTGACTAAATAATATTAATTCAAAGAAAAACCTTAAAGTTAAAACAAAAAATTTGCGCCTTAAAGGAGAGGAGACCGCAGACAAGTGGGGACAAGGGTAGGCTGGGGAGCTGCGGGAGGTGTTGCTCACAGCGGGACCGGTGTGGCAAAGTGTTGATAAAGGAAAAGCCAAAGATCTGACTCAGAAGAAAAATTTAAATATGTAAAAATCAGTATAGATTGGTAATTATTCCAGAGTCACTATATTAATATTAGTAATCTAGTGTCTTGTATTGACATAATTCACAAAATTAATGATCAACATATTCTATATAGTCTAAATACACTAGAACATATTTGAGTAATACTATGTCTTCTGTTAAGTTATAAAAATGCAGTCTTAGTAGAAAAATCTGAAAATACAGGTGAACCAAAGGAAGAAAAATAAAAGCGGCCTCACCACCATCCAAAGTGCATACCTGCTAACATTTGGGTGTGCATCCTCCGGTATTTGCATGAAATCCCAGGCAAGTTCTTTATGTATTGATGACAGAGGTCGCTCACAGAGAGCTTGCTGTGTGCCAGCACATTCTAAGCCCTTTACGTACATTAAAATCTCCATGGTATGTGCCTTTGTCATGCCCACTGTCCAGACAAGGACAATGAGACACAGCAAGGCAAACAACTGATAAAGGAGAGAGCTGGGACTAGAACCCCGGCAGCGTGCCTCCAGAGTCTGCATTCACAGCTGTTAAGCAAACTACCTCTCCAAACTGTTATACACATGTTTTTTCTCTTCTAGAAACATAAAGCAGGTATCATTTGGGGGCGTGATGCTAATTTCAATTATTTTAACTGATAATGTTTTCAGTGTATTTTATGAGAGTCAGATCAAACTAACCACAGCTGAAAATGTCCGACTAGACTGTTTCATAGCTATTTTTACAGCTCTCACTTCCTTACTTTTTTCAGTGGCTGTTATTACTATAACCAAAGATGATGGGCCCCATTTATTTAGTCTTTGGAGCAGTGAAAGTACCGAATACCAAGTTATGTCATCTAATCCTCACAATGACCCCCAGAGCAGATTTTTACCCTCACTTAATCAATGATGCCCATAGGTTACAAGTCTTGGCCAAGGTTAGAAGGTGGACGGTAGAGAGCTCAGATTCAAATCCAGACCCAATCAACTCCAAACCACATGCTACTAATACCTACTGTCTCTTCTACACATTTTTTGAAAAGAAAAACTGAAATACTTCTCAGGACCACAGGATCTGATAACCATAGACTCTGAATTAAAATTTAAGTCATATGAGAGATGTCTGTCTCTTAGCCCAACAAGAGCCCCTAAGAGCCAGACACTCAAGTGATGACAAAAACTGGGCACCAAGTTCCATCCCGCTGAGGGCTCTCCGTGGACTTATCACCTGGGGCCATGACTAATCTTTTAACCTGCTACTTCCGCTGGTCTGCTCTGGCCACCTGCCCAGTCCCTCAAGCTGGGAGTCCCTCCTTCTGACACACTGTCAGCTCTGACATTCACTCCTTCTCTGATTCCAGACCTCTTTCTCCCTTCCAGTCCACCTGGACCCTGCGTTGACAGCTGCCTTTGACCTTGACATGGTTCAATTCCCACTTCTGTCTTACTTCCCATATTAGGCCTCTCTTCTCCTCACTTTCTCACCCTTCACCTCTGACCAACACCCTACTCGACAGAAGCAGACACTCCAAGATCAATGTGCAACCCTTCTTCTGACATCCCAGCACTTGGTCCTACATCACTTAATGAAATTACCTTTCTGACTTTTATATTGCCTGGGTGCTGTCCAGCCATAGAGTCCATCTCCAGGCTCCTCATCCTTCAAGACAGTGTCATACTTGGACAGGGTTTCTGTAGCATAGATGTCATCATCTTCCTCTTCCAGGGCACCTACACCAAAAGCCTTCAAAAACAGGTTTCATTGGACAGTAGCAACAGAACTGAGGTCACCAATAGGGAATGAGGTGGGGGATGAGGGACACAAGTGGTGGCACAGCCCACTGGACAGGGGTGAAGAACACTTGGTGATTTGGTGGAGGGCAGGGTGTGTGGACACACATCTGAGGAATGGGGAAACTTCACAGATGGGGAACTACACATATGAGTTTATTTTAATGTGTAAAACAAAGTTTCTGCAATAAAATTCTAAAAGGAAACCCACACAACAAAACGAGGTTTCAGACTGAGCAGGTACAGGCTTTAGGGTATGCGCGCTTTGAAGGATAAAGGATGCAAATGAAGATCACCAAGAGAGAAGTAAATGGGAGCCCCCGATTAACACACAGACTCAAGTCCTTTGAAAACAACAAGCAGCAGTAAAAGTCATGCTTCCTGCACAGGGGCTGTCCTCTGGGCCCAGCAGCGGTCAAGGGTCTGGGTGTTAGCATGGAAAATAGGAGAGCACACCCAATCAGCAGTGTGGGGGCTGAAACGGGGCCTCCCGAAGGAGAAAGGCTGATCAAAGTGGCCTGGTGCCAGTGCTGGTGACTGGGATCTGAAAGCCACCAATATTCTAATGGCTGCTGTAAGAACTCCTAAACTTTGTGGGAAATGGCCTTCAACAAGTATCAATTTTTCCTAAAAGGACTGGGGAAAACATGGATGGGAAAGGAAATAATGACGTTTTCTTAACGTATTTTAGGAAAGAATCTATGAATCAATTTGAGAATACAGACACCTAGTAAAAGCGCTCCTGTCCCTTCAAGGTACAAAGCAAGTCCCCCAAAGAAAATTTGACACATTCTCCTGAGTTCAGGCCTGTGACACTAGGAAAGAGCTCAAGAAGTGGTAGCTTGGATCTGAACTTGCAGAGGCAAACTGTGCCTGGATTATCATATAAATCAAAGTGGTAAGTGTGACTTTCTGCTCAGTCCCATAAGGACTCCTGGGAACATGCAACTCCACCTAGAACATTAGGTGTCAGGGTCTCAGGAGTACATATTCACATTAGGAAGGTGTGCTTTACAAATCTTCCGAAAAGATCCTAAGGAAAACAAGCACATGAAAGTCTTCACATAGTCAACGAACAATGAATGCCTACTCTGGGGCAAATAAAGAAGGAAAGTGTTCTCATGTGTCAATGGTTCCAGCTTATACACAGAAACACTTTTACCTGGCCTGAAATCCCCAGTTTCCTTCCTTTATTCACTCCAATATCTCCAAGAAGATTGCTGGTCCCTTCAGATGCTCCACTGAAAAGATCAAAATGTTCTCCCGATGTTCCGAACAGTGCTTGGCTGGGATCCAGGCCCTTGTAAGCCAGTCCATGCACATTATCTTTAGGTGTGAAATCCACAGGTGTGACATCTTTGGGGGCAAAGGTCACATCTTCTGGCACATAGTCATCGTCTTCATCCTATCTCCAATGTTTAAAAAGCGGAGTGAAGGTGAGTCACTGCCTAGTGCAAAGTAAACCTGTAAAATACTATTTTCAAATGCAGTGATTAATGTTGAAAAGAATAATTAGCAAGTTTTCATTTACCCTAGTATGAATGACTAAGTCAAGTCTCTGAAGAAATGACACCAACAAACTAGCCTGCTGCCGAATATATTACCTCTCATAATGAGGAGAGTTCTAGGGTACTGGTATTTCACACCAATGGAATTTGACTTATAAAATTGTTTCTGCCCCTACAACCTCATATTCATAAAGTGACAGAGGTTACTGTGCCAAACTGAGGGTCAGACGTTCCATACAATACCTCAGATCCTCCAGAGTTCCCTGGGGGTAAGGCGCAGCCATAGATTTTCACTCCGGGATCTATAAAGGAGATTTCAAATGCATTAGTCACGGGCAGCTAAGAATATAGAGACCTGACTGGCTGGGCTTTCAGAGGCACAGGGCCGTGCTTGTGAAAGGGGCTACAGCTCCGGGGTCAGAGACGGACCCCTGGGGAGCCAGGGTCCAGCGCCCTGCCGCCACCACAGGCTGGCACAGGGGTGCTCAGTGAGCACCTGGACTGGCCCCACAGCACAGAGAACCAGAGAGAGGCTGCTGCTGCCTCCAAGAGTCCACAGTCTGGCTAAGGAATAAATAGAAAATAATTTTTAAATGAATAAATGGGCGCACCTCGGTGGCTCAGGCATTAAGTCCGAGGCTCTGGTGTAGACTATGGAAAACCCAAGGACCCGAGTTCTCCACCTGGGGCCGCCGGGAACAACCAAAATGAACAACTAAATAAAAATTTCAAATAAATGCTTCTTTTCTCTTCCTGCTTGCCTGACTACTTGCCTTCACTGTTGCGTACTTCCCGCCTCTTAAAAAGAGAAGAAAGAAAATAGTCATGTACTAAAATTTTAAACTTTTAAAATAAGTTGGAAAAAAAAAAAAAGACTCATCACATTAAACTGTGACAGAGTTTTGGAAAGGGTAGGAAAGAAGAACTTTTACGACCAGCATTGTACGCTGATGGTGGGAATGTAGCAATTCTTCCAGAAAGTTCTTGTGCACTAGACACAGAAAACCTTAAAATACATGCATACCACTTGGCCTGGCAATTTTCTTTCTAGAAACCTGTAGCCATTAAAAAAGCGTGCTGCAGAATTAATGACAATCAATCTATCTACGCACCAGGTTTTTGTCGGCGTGGTCTTCTCTTTACTCGAGGACCAATTCCTTGGCCTTCTTTCCAACCCATTTTTCTCAGCAATTCGAAGCCAACAGACAACCTAGAACATCAAGGCATTGAAAATGAACTTTCTTTTATCATACTAGAGAACAGTAGGAAAAAAGCAGCCCTTGAGTTCTTGCCAGTTTTCCCACAAGCAGTGCCTGGGCCCTGCCCCACCCACATTAGAGCTGCTGGGAAATAGTTGACAGGACCTGGGTCCACACCTGACCTGGGGAAGCTGATCAGATACCCTCTTTCCCAGCCTTGGGTATGGGTCATAGAGACTCCAGATGGTCCTTGCCAAGCATGTGGGCTGGGACAGCATGATGGTCTGAGGCTACGTGCCCAGGAGCAGAACAAGGAAATGTTGCAGAGAGAGAGGCAGAAAGAGGTGGACAGAAGAGAAGCCTTAAGGAGTGTGAGGCAGGTGGAGGGAGGGAAGCCAGCCCAGCTCCTACCAGCTCTCCAGTCTTAAGAGCCCCAGAAGCACAGCTAGTGGCTGAAGCTCTGGGACACTCCAGGCAATAACAGCACAAGATCCTTTTGACAAAACCCTCTCTTGTACTCAAGTGAGACTAGGAGCTTCTCCTACTCACAACCAAACCAACTCTAAGTCAGAAAATCATGTAATATGTCAAGCAGTGATGGCAAGTTCAGAAAAGTCAGAATTAAATTCTTCTCACTTTGCTGGTGTTATGAAGTCATCGAGGAGAGTGGCTCCGGGAATAGGGGCAGTAGCAGCTGCTAACTGTCTGGCCTTCTCTCGTATTCTATCTTTGGTTTTCGAAGCAAAATCATCTGTAGTAACAATCGCTTTAGGTGCTATGCCAAATTCACTAAGATCCTGTAAAAAAAAAATTCAAGCAGAATTAATTCCATTTGGAAAGTGACACGCGACGCATCACATAGCTTTATTTCTTTTTTTAAAAAGTTAAAAATACCAATATTAATCAGGGATCAGAAGAGCAAGTGATCTTACACACTGACTTTGGAACCATCACATAAGCTATAACCAGTGGCTGAAAACGCGGGCCTGATGGAAGACTCAGTGAGGCTGCAGCGACTGCTGCCCAAGCGGAGAAGAC
Organism: Solenodon paradoxus; assembly: GCA_004363575.1. NCBI lineage: Eukaryota > Metazoa > Chordata > Mammalia > Eulipotyphla > Solenodontidae > Solenodon > Solenodon paradoxus. The sequence continues at coordinate 166,906 of RJWH01002587.1, read as the reverse complement.
GGGAAGCAACCACTTCTGTAGTAGGTAGCTGTCCCTGTTTTTCTCGGGCGACACCTCAAACCCAGAGACGCAACAGCAAGCACTCATGAGCACCTAAGTGCCAGGCCTTGACTTAAGTACTTTCGCATTTGCAAGAGCAGATGCTGTTGGCTGCCTTTTCAGCAGCTGCTAAACAGAAGCCCGCCTTCCTCTGCCCAGGCACCTGCCTGGTTCTGCGCCCCCATGCACTGTGGAAGTCCTTGGGGTGTGGGGGGGAAGTGGGGGGCGGGAGAAGGCTCCAGATGGAAGGGTTCCTGTCTCATCTAAGTCAGTCATTTTGATTCCATTTCCCTTGCCAGGGAGTGCTTTCGATACGGGCACAAGAACAATTTTCCCGAACATCTGGGCTGGGAAAATTTACCACAGCACTTATATGAATGGTTTCTTTCCCCTCAAGGAAAGATACCAAGAAGAAAGTCCTCCTTCCACTGGGTAATGGCATCCTGGATCTATCTCCTGGAATGACTTGGCATGAAGACCTGGACGAGAGCTGTGTCTGGACAAACTGCCATGCAGAAGATGACCAACATGAGTGAACCTGGGGCCTCACCGACATCTAGGTTCTTATAGCCTGAACGGTATTTCCTTATAGAGGAAGCTAGTCACACAGGAAAAGGACCTCCTTATGCCTCTGACCTGCAGCCTAAATTATGCTGATAAGAGTATTTTATTTAATCTTTATCACAAATGAGTCCATGACTAGGGTTTAAGGTAAGAGAAGCTGAATTCTGAAACAAAGCCACACGCTCCGCTCCCTGCAGGCGGGTAGGGAGCACAGCTTCAGCCCCTCCCCTGCCCCATCCTCCCGAGGAAGGAGATGGTCACCTTCACTTGAATGATGTGCCAGGTGTGGCTTCCTTTCACCCCCTTCTCTGTTTAATGGCTCTCTGTTCCACAAACTGCAGAGTGCACTGTGGAAAGCAGTAGACTGGGCTCCATGGGACTGATCTTTGGGGGTCAGTTGGGGTGTGTTCAAGCGAACTCTGCCCATATGTGATTTTCTCTTGGGACATTCTGACTTTAGCAACCAGCCTCAACATAAGATGCTACTCCACTAAATGGCTGATGTACAGGACACCACAGTCCAACTACCTAGAAGACACAGCCTCACAAACAAAGAGGAACTCATACACTGAACTTCTGGGAAGACAGAAGGCGCAGCAACCAGCCCCACACAACCCACCAGCGATGTGGCACGTAGAGCTGCACACCCACCTCTTCATCCATAAAATCTTCCGGACCAAGAACAGATTTGTCTGCTCTGTTCTGTCGTGATGATTTGAAGGTAGAGGGTGTCCATCCTTGAAAGAAAAGAGCTTAGACCATTACAATCCTAGACAGTAGATTGCTTTTTAACTAAGTAATTAAATAACATGGATGGCATTGAAACCCCCAATAACTATAAAAATAAATCTATAAAATGGCTGCTTTCCATCTTGCTACTCAGATAGATGCAATTATTCCATATACACTTGTATTAATCTCCATGTCCCCTATTGTCAGAATTTAGTGGAAGCAGTGAGGTTTCCCTGTGGGAATTTAGAAGCAAGAAAAATCAACTTATACATTGAAAGTTAAACTGTGAAAGGGGACAGGGAAGATGTAAGGTCACCTTCGAAGGCAGGACTGCTCTGAGATCAGCAGGAGAGCAGCCTGTACTAATATGTTACAGAAACAACATGTCATGCTGCACTAATCAGCCATGAAAAGATGGCTCAAGAGAGTCACAGAAGCAATGCAGGAAACAGTCAGCATGCCCTGGCCCAAGCACTTGACCCGGCTGGTCTGAGGACAGGCCATACCATCCCCAAAGCCATCCAACGCCAGAGTTCTAAAGCTCTGGCTCCCATCCATGTGACCAAGCACATGTCATACCTACAGACAGAGTACTCTGGGGGTCAACTGTATCTGTAACCCTCTAGGGTTTTTCAGTTTTCTCAATAAGTGACAGACACCTTTGTCTGTCTGTCTGTTTGTTTGTTTGTTTTCTGATTTCCTACAAGTCTTGAGCTTCTGAAGAGTATGGGGAGGACCTACTCCTGATGGGTGGGTGCAGCAGGCTTCTGGGTAGGCCTGGGAGAGACCCAGATATTCAGGACAGCATGGATCAGCAATCCCAGGCAGTCTGTGGGACCTAGCACCTTGCTCTGCTCTGGATTTCTACAGTCTTTACCCTATTTCCACACAGCCCTTAAACCAGTTCTTCCTAATGGTCAAGAGAAATTCCACTGGGTTAACATGTCACAGTCTATGTGACCAATTGCATGAACTGGTCTTGCTGATTATAACATACATCTCAGATACAGCTATAACCGTCAGTGTTAGTGTGCTTCTTTCTTCACAAACACTATGGTCATTTTAACACTTTAGTAAGGACGCTACTTTAATGGTGCCTTCACTACTTTGATTCATTTTCCTAAGAGTCAGGCTGCATATTCCATACAGCATTTCTATCACCTTTGGAGTAAACTGTTCAAATACTTGGACCATTTTCTCAATGAACTAATCCTTACAGCTCCTGGATATTTAATATTAACCATGCTAATTTACCTCAACTATTTCTCTTAGATGGCTTTTTTTCTTTCTTGAGTTGCTTCTCATCTGCTTTACTATTTTTGTTGTTTAAAAGTTATTTTTTTAAACTATATGTGAAAGATCTGGCCCATCTTGTCCTTAATCACTAGGCGAGTTAAGCAGCTCATCTTCCATTCATAGCTGAGATATATAAAGCCATTTTCTTCCAGTTTCTATTTTAAAATGTACATTAAACAACACAGAATATATTACGCAACGTGAAATGTTTATAGGGTCTTCTCTGGGTAGACACTAGGTACTAAGAAGTACTGTTGTGGCCCCCAGTGATGGGGGGGGCGGGCAGAGCAGCTCTAACCTCCTGTGACCTCATCTACAAAGTAGCTCTGACCCCTGCCCTCCAGAGACGCTGAGTCCTATGAGGAAATGATTTGCTCTGTGAATCTATGAGACCACTTTTGGCTGGCAAGATGCAAATAAAACAGAAGTCATGATCCTCACTCAAGCATCTGGTTAGAAAGTATCTAATTGTTTAAAAGTGAAAGAAATCTCTTTCACCTTCAGGTTGTAATCAATGAATAACATGCAGTTGACTCTGGTAACATCCCAAACATTTCAAAGAACACAAAAGACTCTACTGAAATGCTTCCGGTTTTGTTTTGTTTTGTTTTGTTTTTTAAGGGGAGAGGGGAATCTTATAATACGTCAATCGTTTTCTTTAGCAACATAACAACAGAAGGAAAATCATACCTTCTTTTGAGCCAACAGTATTGAAGTACCCAGCAGAGAAACCTCCACTAAAGGCTCCATGAAAGCGCTTATACCTCCCCTTTTCATCTCTGACAGTCTGATCCTGAAGAGGAATTGGTTTCTTTGGTCTTTCACCTGGAAAAAAAATTTTTTTTGCATGAGAAAAAAGGGAATGGTGGGCTAGAAAGGTTTTAAGGAAAATGTCATCTCTCAAATGTAATGAATTTTTCACTTCTTGTAACTTCAAAAGTAATGATTTTAATGGAGATGCTATTTCTAGACTTCATTAGTTTATAAAGTTCAGAAAATAATGTATTTATCAAGCTTCTTTATAGCTATAATTAGAACTACCTTATTTAAGTTAGAAATGTGTTTTAGCAGCAATGGCCTGATTTTCCTACTAAATCCCATGACAAAAACCAAATGACATAGAGGGACAGCTGAGATCAAAGGAGGTGGAATCTGCTGGCAGTAAAGAAGGCAAGCAGCTGGTGGCACATGACCTGCAGGACTCTCTTCCCACTGCCACCTTTTTTTTTTTTAAGGAAATAAAGGTGAGTAAACAGGGAGGCAGAGAGGAAGAAGCACTTTTTTTATTTAGTTGTTCATCTTGGTTGCTCCTGCCATGCCCTGGACGTGAACCTGGGACCTTGGGATGGGACTGGGTCATCTTAACCTCTCCGTGCCTCAGTTTCCTCAACCAGAAAACAGGGATGACATGAAAAGTAGTATCATTCCATAGAATTGTTATACAAATTAAATAAGATAATGCCTATAAAGTACTTAGAAAGAGGGATAGACAAAATATTTGTAAAGGACTATCACGGTTGTTACTATTATATTACTATCAAGTATTATTAACAGCAGATGTGTCCAAAAGTTCAGGTGAACCTGTCATAATTAAACCAGTTCCTACTTCTGGATGATAGGACAAAAAGTAAAAGAACTTCCAATCTCATAATCCTAAATTCTTACTTGTAACTTGTGAGGTCTTTAAGTCATCACTGGTGTATAAGCGACAGCAACGTAGTCAGGGGCTCAGGATCCAAAGATCAGGAGATTGGAGTTAAAATCACCCCACCCAACTACTTAAGCTTTATGTTCTGGAATGAGTTACCTGATCTCTCTCTAGGCCTCAGCCATCACAATTGTAAAATGAGGGCACCCTTGTAGGGTAGTGCCAGGATTAAATACCACATACAGAGAGCCAAGCACTGTGCTGGCCACAGTGAAGCTCAGTTAACTCATCAGCTACCATTTCATTTCACAATGAAGAACGGAATTACACCTTGGATTCCACAATCCACTTTTTTCACCATCTCCTAGAAGTGCAGGGCACACACTCCATTACCGCATGTGTACCTGGCACACTCCCTAGCCAAGGCAGGATTTTTCAAGCTCAACACATTGACAGTTTGTGTTGGCTAATTCTCTGTTGTGAGGGACTATTCTGCGCACTGTAAGATGATTGGCAGCACCCCTGACCTGCAGAACTGGATGCCAATAGCACCCTATCCCTCAAATATGACAACCAAAAAAGTCTCCAGATAATGCCAAATGTCCCCTGGGACGCAAGATCATCCCTGGTTGATCTTAACCGCTGGGTTAAGGTGAGAGAGGGCAGGGTGCCAATGCTGCGTGCGGTTCTTGCTCTGCTCTCAGGGTGCTCCTGACCTGGAAGAAGATATAAGATCTGCAGACAACTAGGTGGACTCTGTCAAGGCAGCCAGCATGGCGGACGAGGTCCCCAGGGGGTCCCAAGGAGGAGGCGCCAGTTCTAACCACAGCACGGGAAATCTCCAGGGAGAAAAGTGGTATGTTAGCCAGGTCTTGTTGTAATTATTGCTACTAATAACACCTAATCCCTTTCACAGATTTTATCCCATGTGTCATACCCCGATAAGGATGCTCAGATTAGGTAACCGCCCTAAGGTTCACAGCTCAGAAGCACAAAGCTCAGATCAAATCTCAACTCTGCCTCCAAGTCAGGGATGCCACCCATAATTCACTTATTTTCTGGACAAAAGTTTATTGAGGACCTGACCACAGAAGTAGCTCTGTTCTAGACCCTGGGCATAGAAACTGAGCACAACTCAGTTCATCCCTGCTCGCAGTGTGCTCAGCCCAGCAGAGGAGACCTGTAGGTGTAGGGACTCTTCTGACAATGTGCCAGGACCACAAGTATCACCATCATCCTACATGAGTAGAATTTGATAGCTGCAGGTAGGGGTCCAATCCCCAAGAGAGACATTAATTATCATCAGTAAACTGGTGGTCTAAGAGGTTTCGAGAAAGTAGGCTAGTCTCACTGAAGGCCAGGGAAGGGGTGGAAGATGGAACCAGAAGGACAGTGCAGAGGGCCTTGAACAGGGTACTGCAGGGTCTTTGGTCTTTGGTCCTGTAGGTGATGAGAGCCACAGAGAGTTTTCAGTGGGAGAGTCAGCGTCAAGGAAGAGGAAAACAGTACCAAAATTAATATGAGTATAGGATGATCTGGAGATGAGAAGAATTCTAGAGTCAACTGCAAGTAACTAAGGAAAGAAAAGATATATACTAGTGCCTCTCCCAACTCAGAGGGCCTATGTGCCTCTGGGTTTATGTGTGACAATGTGACCACTGTCTCTTAGCCAATAAACTTTTCTAGCAGGGCCAGCAACTTTAAGATATGGAGTCCCTCCTCTACCACTGTTTGTTTAACTTGTCACAAACTTCAAAGCAGAAAGTAAAAGTAATTATTAGTCTAGTATGTTATATTGTAAAATGCACTCATTTAAACTTCAAAGCACTTAGGAAACAATGACTCAATCCTCAAAAACTTCTAATACTGAGAAGTTAAAGGGTGATTTTAGCCCAGAAAAAAGCCTACAAATCAAATATCCTTTTCTTCCACTTCAATAGCATAGTTACATCATTAGGCTCCATTTTGGATTTTGTGCACCACCAAAACCAGAAAAATTAGAAAAAACATAGGTCAAATAGTTGATGACTTATGTCACTTTGTAAGGAAACAACTGTGAGACCAGAAATCATAGAAATGATATGAATATCTGCCTGACATGACTTTAATAACTTCCACCTAGGCACGTTTACCCCTTGTCCTCTTCATGCATAGCTGAAATCTAACCCATTTTCAAGGGATCTCATCTGCCTTCTCAGGTTTCCCTGTTACCTTATATGGGTTATTTCCTACACACTTTAGCACTGTGAAACTTATACTTTTGTCCTCAACTCGATTTGAAACTCCTTAAATAAAGGATACTTGTCAAGTTCACTGAAATCATTAGGGCAATGTATTTACCAATAAATAATTGGTAAACAAAAATAAATGGAATCTGAAACTATGTTAAAGAAATACATCTGGAATGACTAGTGATGGGCCTCCTCTACCCACATTCTGGTCCCATACTTCGAGAAAGTTTCTGAAAAATTACAGTTGAAGTTTTAGAGATCCAAGAATATTGAGTGTGGTACAGAGGCATCTTCAAGGAAATGCAAGGGCTGTCTTCAAAAACATGAGAAGCTTTCAGGAAAGTGGATCTTCTGTCTTTTGTAAACAGAAGGTAAAAGAAGGACTAGTCTCTGACAGACTTTCTAAGGATTAGTTTAGCAGGGAATAAAAGGGTCATTAGTGGAACTGTCCCAGAATAAGTACAACCAATCTGGCTGGGTAGGAAAAATACCAGCAGGTCTGCAAGTAACTCCTAGACCACCAAGCTTCCTGTCTTTCCCACAGGGCTAGCACTGTCCTTATTAGCAAGTCAGTCCTTATGTTGTACCCAGTACATTCTCTGCTAAGCAATCAAGTCATTATGCGGATCAGACCAGAAACATGGGAGGAAGTCTTTCTTCATCTTGCCCTCACCCCCACATTTCACCAGTAAGTCTGGTCAGTGCTGCTTTCATGCAGCTGCTTTCATATCTCAGCCCAAACCAACACTTAACCACTGCCACTGCTCACACTTCAGTCCCACTCATCATCTCCAGAGGGCTTCTTGCCAATCCCCCTGCTTCACTCTTGCCCACCTCCAACCCACCTATTCTCAAAATTGAATTTTTTTTTAAATAGACACTCCCCCCTCGTGTAAAACCCTCCAGCACACAGTGTTTAAGATTCAAATAATCTTATCAAGGTCCAGCCCCTGACTCCCACTTTGACATTATTTTGTAGCCTCTGGCTGATGCAGTACGTTCCACCCATAACAGGCCTCAGTCCCTCAGTCTGCCAGATCGGCTCCGACTTGGGCCCAGGCACTCGCTGTTCCATCAGCCAGAAATACTCTTCCTTCCAGATCTTTGTCAAGATTGACTGAAAGGCTCTTCCCTCTGTTCAGACGTCCTCTCCGAGGGGCACACGCCTGACCGCCTCTCCGCTCTCTCAGATTTACTTTGTCATTTTGCTATTCCCCAACTCCCGGAGCCTCTCCTCCGCGCCTGCACAACGTGAGCACCCCAAAAGCAGGCGTGCGCCTCCGTCGTCGCGGTTCCCTGCGCCCGAAGCAAGCGTGACAGCCCTGTCCCCCGGGTCAGCCACGGCCAGACGAAGGGTGGTGCGTTTCTGTCTCGAATTCTAGCCCCCCAGGCTTGTTTTCTACAGACCCCAGCGACCAATTGGGCCCGCACCTTCTTCCAGCGGCTCCAGGCCCGTCCCATAGCTGACCAAGTCCTCGTCCCTGTCATCGCCCAGCGCCGCCATGCTGCTTCCTTCCGGGCCCCGCCCCCTCGCTACGGAGGCCTCGACGGACCAAACACCTTGCGCTCCATCTGCTCCGCGAACTGACGTGCTCTCCCCTCTGGTTCGACAACTCCAGGCAGCCCCGGAGCGGCTCCTGAGTGTTCTCAAACCTGTCCCGGAGGAGGCAGCGGCCCCTGCCAGGAGTTGCCTAGGAAGCTGTGGCCGTCATGACATCGCACCCTGGCCCCGCGAAGTGCTAGCCAGTGGGGAGCAGCCTGAGAGGCTGGAAGCCGTCGGGTTACCCCGCCGCGGGGTGGATGCTCCTGCCCGCCCCGCCCCGCTGCTTTCCCTGCCCACCAGCGTCTTCCCATCTGTGCCATCCCCACACCCCACTGTCACCTGTGGTGTTAGTGCCTGTGCTCCCAGTCTGTCTGTCTGTCTCTCTCTCTCTCTCTCTCTCTCTCTCTCTCTCTCTCTCTCTCTCTCTCTCTCTCTCTCTCTCTCTCTACATATCTATATTACATATAGATGTTTTTATATCTAATATATATACATTTACACAGGTGAGACTCCCAACTGGGAAAACACTTGGCCCAAGAGAAAATTAAAAAAGAAAAGGAGAAAAAGAAAGGGTGCGGGTGCGGGGGGTGGGGGGGTGGGCACGGAGGAGGAAGGGTGGAAACAGGTTTAGAGAGAAAAAAAGAAGAAAGAAAACTGAAAGACACGCCCTGGCAGATCAGGCGTTAAGCCCAAGGACCTGGGTTCATGACCCCAGGTTAGGAGAAATAACCAAAAATAAATAAACAAGTAAGTTTCTCTCCCTTCCTTTAAAATGCTTATTCCTCTGCTCCTTCCTTCTTTCTTTCAAAAAATGAAAATTTGACGAGATAGAAGAAAGAAAAAACAAACAAACAAGCCAACAAGCAAAGGGCAGCTATGAAGTGGGGAGAAGTCTCCCTATCAAACGTAAAGAAGCAAACATCTGCAAATGGGGTGGTGCTACCTCACCCCCAAACTCCTTTCTACAGAAAAGAAAAATGAAGCTCCAACTAGAAAAGGAGGTGAGTCTAACATGAAGATCTGGAAGCCCAGATTTTCAGATGAGGGGCAGAAGCCTGTCTGAGAATCACTAGGGTGTTGTTAAAAGTGTCCCTCCCATGTCCTCCAGTCTGATTTCAGAATCTCTAGTAGTAGTCACATTCTTCCAAGCACATTGTGACTTCAAGGCCTTTGCTTTCACTGTTCCCTCCCCTTGGAATCTTCTTTCCCCAGACCCACATTCATTGACTCATTTATTGCCTCATCTGCTTCAGGTCTCTGCTCAAAGCTTGCTTTCTCAGTGATGCCCTCTCTGACCTGTTAAAAAGCAATCCCTATCTGCTGTGCCCTTTACCTCGTATTTTCTATAGCACCTAATCATCTTTAACATTCCGTGTAATTTGAGACCTACTTATTTATTATGTTTATTGTCTTTCTCTCCTCATTGGAATATAAGGTCAATGAGCTAGTTTTTTGTTTGTTTTTTTTTAATTTGCTGTATCCTGAGGCCTTAAAACTGTCCTTGACCTGTAAGTAAGCACTCAATAAATGGTTTCGGGGGGGGGGGGGGACACAATAAACACCAGTTAAGTAAGTCATGTTACATGACTTTAAAAACAGAAGTTTTTTTTAAAGCAGATTTCTAAAAATAGTCCCCAGATTGTTTGATAAGTCTCGTATTGAGAAGTGAAGTTTAAGTCACTTTCCCTTGAATCGAGGCTCCATGATTGACCAAAAGGACATAGTGAAAATTGCAATACAATATTACCTACACCCAAGTTTTAAGACACTGCCAACTTCAACTTTCTATTTCATGGGCTGCTGGTCCTTGGATCCCAGCATCCAGAGTATCCAGGCCATGAGGAGAGGCCACGTGTAGGTGTTCCAGCTCCCCCATGGCTGCATATGACTTCAATTTCCAAAAAATTTTTAATAAAAACTGCAAAGTTGGATCTAGAATTGACAATGAATATTTGTTCACTTAAAGATTACTATAATTTCTACTTTTTTTTTAAGGAAAAGTACAGGTAGGAATGAAAGCAAGTAGGTAGGCAGGCAGGCAAGAGGAGAGAGTAAGAAGAAGCACTTTATCTTTATTTAGTTGTTCACATTGGTTGTCCACCCCCAACCCGCTCTGGACCCTGTCTTGAACCCAGGATGTTGGCATGTATGTGGGACTGCGCCCAGGGTATACTAGGCCTCTAGGTCACCAGCGTGTGCCCTGCTTGCTTTCTTTCCTTTTTTTTTTTTTTTAAATTTAGAGGCAGGAATGAAAGCAAGTAGGCAGGAAGGAAAGAAGAGAGAGAAGAAGCATTTATTTATTTGTTTGTTTTGGTAGTTCCCCCAGCCCAGGATTGCAAACCCATGCTCTTGGGCTTTACATGCAGCTACAGACTTAATGCCTGAGCCACCCAGGTGCACATGTAATTTCTGCTTTTAATTTAGCAAATTTCATTGTATTCCCCAAGAGAGGATGTAGAACAGGCAGTCCCCAGAGACCTGTGCTCCTTTTGTTAACAAACAGGTCTTAGGAGGAGGGACTCAAATTTCCCTTGGAAGAAATGGGCTCCTGGACAGTTAAGCCCTGACTTCAGCCAGAGAATGAAACAAAGACTTGATAAAATAATTGTTTGTAACTGAGATTTTCATCTTTTGCCTATCTCAGAAATTCCTACCCCAGCTTTTTTGTTAGGAGCACAGGCTCATTGGCAATCCTCAGGGACACAGACCACTAACAGTGCTGACAAATAGGTTAGACTCCTGCGGGGCGAGCAGCAGTAGCTCTCATTTCCTGGTCACAGCAGGATCAGAGATATGGAGTCAGGCCTGTGGGACCCTGCAGTGAGCCAGGAGAATATCCAGAGATGCCCCACCCTGCACAGCCCCAAAGAGTAACACTCAGATGGCTTATGTGACCAGAGAGATGACTCATTGGAATTAAGAGAGGTTTTTTTTTTTTTTGTCTGAAGACACTCAAGAGATTGGTTTAGGGTGGGCTCCTGGGTCTTAGCACCATGCTTCCTTTTTTTTTTTTTTTTTTTTTGTTCTTCATTTTCTAATAAAAGAAACAGCTTAAGAAGGCAATGATGGGGAGCTAGATTAAATAGTAGATTCTGATTTCTAGTATTTGCTTTATGTATATCTCTCTTAGGGCAAAGTTCTGCTGGCTTTCCACTTATGGTTATGACATAGTTGTCCTTTTTTTTTTTTTTTTTAAAGGAAAGGCGCAGGCAGGAATGAAGGTGAATTGGCAGGCAGAAAGAGAGAAGAGAAAGAAGCATTTTCTTTTCTTTTTATTTAGTATTCACATTGGTTGTTTCCCCCCTAGAACCCGGAACGTGAATGGGTATGTGTCCTGCACTCCTTTGGAGGAGATTGACCTAACTGCTACTCCACCAGAGCATGCCTTTGTTTATTTACTTACTTTTTTTTTTTTAAGGGGAAGGCCCAGGCAGGAATGAAGGCGAGCAGAGACAGGCAGGCAGGTAATCAGGAAGAGAGAGGAGGAAGAAGCAGTTTATTTAACTGTTCATCTTAGTTACTGCCCCAACCCCCACGCCCCACCCCACCCCACCCCCCACATGAGCCCAGTTTCTTGGTAAGTACATGGACTACATCGGTGGGAGGCAGCAGACTCAACCACTACTCCCCTGGGGTGTGCCAAATAGTTGTCTTTTAAAATAAGGTTTGCTTAAATAAAAAAGTAAATGTAAAGAAGACTGTTAAGTCCATAGAAATGCTTGTGACAAACATCTGTGACAAACTGTAAAGGTGATTAGAGCTTCAAGATGGTAGAGGACAAAAATCTGAAAGTGATAAGGAATGACTGGAATCTGCAGGCATGCGCTAAACCGCATCTCAGTTGCCAGCTCTGAGTGTGCCCTTGGCCTCTTCAGTCGTCTGAGGCTTGGCATTTTCACCTGTCAAATGGGAATTATTTAATCCTTTACAGTTGCAGAAGGATCATGAGAATGAAACACCTAGAAACTTCTGTAAACATCTATAAACTTTCTGGTTAGAGTAGAGGTTCTGTTGTCGATCATTTTATTATTAGCATCAGTGTGACCCACTTCTTGATCCCCAAACAGAAGTGGTTGTTTTAGACTTTCAGCCAGGGGGTGGTATGTTTCCAGGGCAATAGATGAATTATAGGGTGACCGACATCTGCTGAAAAACTAGCTTGATACTCAATTCTGTCCCTCAGATGAGGGAAGTTTTTGCATTTACCACACTTTGCCAATCACCTGTTCCAGCGCCCTGCTGGTTAGAACGCTCCAGGTCCTTAAACAGACATTCCCGGAAACGCCCGTTCTTGTGTAGCGTCTCAGGGAGTCCGCTGTGACGACGTAGATATTTGGACATTTATTTGGTTGTTGTCACTATTTGTTTTGAAAGTCTCGAACAACCCCTAATGTACCTTCCCCGTCCCCATTCCACCCTCTTTTAAAGAGGAGGAATACGCTTGAATTGTTTTGAAAGCAGATTGTGTTCTAACTGTGGTATCTAGCACGACCGCCAAATGCAGCCGCAGCTGCGCAAAGTATCCCTTGGATAGAGAAGAGGGTAGTGTCTGTAGGATAGCGGGGTCAGGAGGGGCATGGCCCAGCGGGTTGGAAGGTTCCTGGCTGGGGCCGCAGGGTCTGGGCACCTAGCTCAGCCAGGCATCAGCCCCCGGAGTCTTCCGGCGAGGGGTCGGTGAGTGAGGAGTGGTGCGACCTCGGTTCCCTAGAGTCCCCGTTTCACTCTTCGGCTAGATCCTTTCCTACTCACTAGCTTAGAGATCTGACGTGCACTTCTGTTGTAATAACTTCGATCAGCCCCAGAGAACGTGAAAAAAAAAAAAGAGATTTGAAGAAAAGTGCTCGGGAAAGTTCCCCGACTCTCTCCGGCATAAAACCCTCCCCGAAGATCCGTCTGCAGGCGGCCTCCTCTCCCTGCACGGCTCGCGACCCCCAGTGGATCCCTCCAGTCTCTGCTCCGAAAGTAGGGGTCAAGTGCAAACCGGCCAGTGAATCGAGTCAGCCGACCGACTATCAGCGTCCCTTCTTGCGGGAAGTGGTTCTGGACCGCTTGTCCTAGGAGCGCGCGCGGCGAGAGCGCCCGGCGTGGCGTCGGGTCTGGTCACCGTCTCCGCGGGGCCCTGGCTCCTTCAAGCATGTTCTGCATTTCCCCCCACTGATCCAGACGTGGGACCCAGTCCGCAGACCCTGCGGCCAATGAGACCCCCGCCCGGTACACCACCGGGTTGAAAACCTAACGACTTCCAGATTGGAAGCCTGAGGCTCAGCTATCAGGATCTGTGCGCTCTAGTGGCCCCAGCTCTTGGGTGAACCTCTGGCCCCGGGCGCCGGTCCGCCCAGCCAATCCGGAGTCGGGGCGGGGCCGGGGCGTGGTCTCGGCTGGCTGGGTCCGGTCTCCAAGGCTCCCGGCCCGGCCTCCAGAGGGGCTGGCGGGGCGGGGCGGGGCGGGGCGAGGCGGGGCCGGGGCGGGGCCGGGCCGGGAGCCCGGCACTCTCTAGGGCTGGCGCAGCTACCCAGCCGCAGTCCGCGCTCCTCGCCGCCAGCATGAATGACACGCTGCTGCCCGCTGCCCCACAGCCTCTGGAGAAGGAGGGCGACTGCTACTTTCGCAAGGTGGGCACCTAGCCGCGCGGGGAGGCTTCGGGATCCAAACCTCCTCCTCTCTCTGGCTGCGCAGGAGGCCACGGGAGCGCGCGGCCGGGAGGGGGAGGGGGAGGGGGCGCAGTGGCCTGGGGCCGACTGGGCGGAGGCTCGGGGTGAGGGGTGGGGCGGCGTGTACTCGGTGGTCCGGAGCAGGTTACTTCCGGGGCTCGGGAGCTGGGGCACGTGAGGTCACCTCGCGCAGGTGCCCGCCGAGAAGGTGGATCCGGAGGGGTTTTCCGCGTCGCCCGGGTCGGCGCCCCCCCTCGGGGAAAGGACCCAGTCCTAGTTGAGCTGGTGCCCTCGGCCTCGCGGCGAGTTGGGACCCGAGCCTAGCTTCTACCTGAGCGCTTGGAGCGCAGGTAGACATGCCAGACGGCTTGACTCTCTCCTTTTGCCTCCGGTGTCGGCGTCTTCGACTCTTGAGTGGACTGGGAAGAGCTGCTGGTGGGAGGTGATGTCGGCCGTCGGCCCCCTCATCAGCCCCAAGTACCCCAGAAGGGCCTCGGGTTTCCCTTCTCGCTTTATGCTAAAGTAGATTTAGTTGACTGTTGGAGAGATTGGCAGCAAATGCAGCCTCGCTGGAGCTTGGCACGTCCAGGCGACCCTGGGCACACGGTAAGACTTCCGCAACTCAGCCGCTCAGAAGAGACCCCAACCTCCAGCGGCGGGGAACTAGGCTACTCACAGGTAGGACGCTTTCCAGCCCAGGGTCACAGTAACACCTCCCACCCTTCCAACTTCTCCCACCTTTCTTAGGTTCCTGCCAGTCTAAAAATAGCCTTTGGCACTTGGCCAGATTTGACTGGGCGGCTTGAGAGATGGTTGTGGGTTTTTTTTTTTTTTTATAACTTATATGACCGAAGACGTAATTATAAATAGGGAAGTGAAACTCTTTCCCACAGAACAATCAATTCATAATTGTTGGAAGCCTAATGATCCCATCAGTAAATGATCTTGGTAGCTTTCCCCTCCCTTATGACGCAGCTTTTGGGCTTTCTGCTCTCAGGTGAGGGGATGGCAGGACTAGAGAGTAAATTTGGCAACAGGTGAGGCTAGACTGGGAAAACATTTCTTGGGTTAAGTTGCTTTTGGCATTTAAGAAAAAGAGAGTAGTTTTAAGGTATATTTAAGTTCAAATATGTCATCATGGAATTACAGGATTATAACTTCTAATTATGTGTGGCATTTGGGACAGAGGATCACAGGCCATGAAACTGCAGAAGGAGGCTGGACCTAGCAATCCCTCTATCTCTGTTCTGTGGCCCCAGAACCTGACAGCCACCCCCACAGAATTGCTCTGTAGCCTCCAGCAAGTTTCTGTCTTTTGGGGGGACTTCATTTCCTTCCTGAATGATTTATCCTCTGAACAGGTGGAGGTCAGGACCCTACAGTGCATCTTGGGGGGAAGCAGCAGGGGGAAGAGGAGATGGAGAATACCTACGAGGGTTATGTTCCCAAGTTTCCCAGACACGTTTTCTAGGGAAGGACTTGCATGGGATGGCAACGGAAAGACGCAAGGTTGGGTGTTTTTTTAGATGCAGTTTTCTAGTAAGAGACTCATGTGTGCAAGATACAATGAATCATTGGTTTAGAATTAGAAGCATCTCTTGCTCTCTCTCTTTTTTTTTTTTAAAGGAAAGATACAGGCAGGAATGAAGGTGAGTAGACAGACAGGCAGGGAGAGAGAAGAGGAAGCATTTTATTTTTATTTAGTTGTTCACACTGATTGTTTGCCCCCAGACCCGGGACTCAAGCCCAGGGGTATGTGGGCTGAGCTTCTTTGGAGGCGATTGACCTAACAGCTTCTTCACCAGGGTGCACCCAAAGCATCTCATTTGCAAATGAGACCTTATAATGATCATATGCTACATCATACCAGTCCAAAGAATGTCCTTCATCCAGGATAGTAAAAGGTGTTGATGTGATAGGACCCAGTGTGATGTAAAACAAAGGCTCCCTGAATAAAAGAGCAATGCTCTGCAGGTGAAAACAGGAAGGAAAACACTTTGGGGAGAAGGAATACCTGGACAAAGGCATGGAGTTGTGAGTGTTTGTGAGGAAACCCTCTGGGGTGTGGAGGTGTAAGTGGGATCTAGGCGGTGTGCGGGCAGGCATCCTGCTAAGGAACCAGGAAACCTGGGGAATCCATTGACGTTTGAAAGTAGGCCCAGACACGTGACATGAGAGCTTGTCACAGAAAGACAGCTCAGCAAATGGTGGGAAGAGGGGCAGTGTGAATGGGGGGAGAGGAAACAGTGGAACCAGGCAGGGAGGGTTGGGATCTAGCCCCCAGTCACCACTGTGGTCTCTGCCCTGATATTCTGATAGGGACTGTTACTGACTTCTCAGTCATGCAAGTGCTGTGTAAGTGCAGCCTCCCCACGCATCCTCCCTACCAGCGTGCGCCCCGAACTTAAACCAGGGGTCAAGTGGAGGCAGGGACCCCAGTGAGGAGGCAGGGATGGGAAGAACCAATGGGACAGGGTGTGTCCTGAGGGGAATCCAGAATGATTGCCGTAGGTATCTGGGCGCAGCCAGGAGGCCGGTTGGGAGGCAGATGGGTTAGAGTGGTGGCCCCAAGGGGAGTCCCTCTACTCTGCAGGGCTGGCAGTCAGGCAGCACTCTGGCTGGAGATGCGGCTCTAGGGGTACCAGTGTGGGAGGCAGTTGGGGTATTGAGGGTAAAGGGACAAGTAGAGAGGTGGGAGGCAGACCAGGAGGCTGGCAGTGCCAGGAAGCGGAGAAGAGAGGCCTTTGAGTGGACAGGTGAGAAGAGCACTGCGTTTCAGCGGGCTTGTGAGGAAGTGGGTGGGTGAGAACTGTAGTAGAGTTCAGGTGGAGAAGGGGTAGAGGAGCGAGAAGACAGGTTTCTTTTAGAATGGGGGCATCTAGAGCTCTTTAGAAGCTGAAGGTGAAGAAGTTGGAGGGTAGTTGAAGATTCAGGGATGCGAGAAGCTATGGAGGGGCCTGGGAGGGGACACGGATATGAGGACTGGAAATGACTGGCATTGAGTGGATGAGCCAACCAGGGGCAGGAAGTAAGGACCCCAGAGACTGGAGACATATTCAGGACATGGTACAACTGGAGGCTCCCCCATAACAGAGGAAGGAAGGAAGGGAGAGGAGGAAGTGTCTTTATTTAGCTGTTCATTTTGATTTTTCACCCCATCTCGAACTCAGATCCTTGTGCTTTATTTGGTCCACACGCCTGTGTCTCGGCCACCTGCACCACAAGGCTGTGCCCTGACTTTCAAGATTTTGCACACACTTACAGGGCCAAATTAATTTCTGTTAGAGTCGAGCTTTTCATTCATCTGGTTCTCTTTAGCCTGTCTGCCCTCCCCTTCTTCTTTCTCTTAAAAATGTCATTCTGCTCCATTCGCTCAGAAAGCATGTATTGAGTGACGGCTCTGACCCTTGTCAGAAGCTGGGGCACCCTCGACCCTGATTCACTATGGCTTCTATGGCTATTCACAGCAGGCCTCATTTCCTGGGGTGTGGAGCAGGGCCCCGAGTTGGTGCTTTGTCTGGATAACTCAGGCTGTGCTTGAATAGGAATCAGCTTCTTTGCTTGAGTGCAGAGAGCAAAACGTGTGTGTGTGTCTGTGGAGGCAGGGAGGGTGTCCACTGCCCATATTCAGGGCTTCAGTTCTGTTTTATGTGACTTTCACAGTGAAAACTAACTACCCTAAAGTCCACTACATGGGCCGGGCCTGGACCCCAAATGTGTGAGACAATCATTGGCACAAGGGGAGGCCCCTCGTGTATCAGGGTCTTTGAGGGGGTGTGCAGGACTTGGCTCTACAAAGTCTAAGGACAGGGACAGACCTTGGCCCCGGGTCATGCACCCCCCAGGACAGATCCTGACTTCCTGGGTCGACAGCTTCGGGGAGGGTCTCTGAATTCCACACAAAACAGTGCTTTCTGGTTTATTGCAATGCCCTGTTTCTCTCTTCTCTGCCTGCTCCCTGGTTTTCCATTCTCTGTTTCAGTGGACATGAAGCTCTATAAGATGATGGTAAACTCCTTAAAATTGAGCCACGTTTTTATGCTCATCCTAATGAAAATCTTGGAACAATGTGAGCTCTGGCCTGTCGTTAAGTGTAGAGTACCCAAACTTTCCAGGACGCTGCATTCTGAGAACAGGTCCGGCCTCCGGGCTCTCCTGTTTCTGTGGTTGAAAAACCCTTTTTCATTCAAGAGAAAAACCAGTTGGAGAAAAGCTAGAGAAAGATTTCCCTTAGGCGGCCCTAAAGGAAGAAATGGAAGAAGAGAGTCCATACAAAGTACAGCTTTATCAACCCTTCTCTCTGCCTTTTCATCCTCTGGGGACACTAATGACCCAAAATGAATTTCGAGCCATGGTTTTGACGCTTGAGCTGGGGGAGAAGTTCTTTCTTGTTCACAGAAACCTCCCAGAGTTCACCGTGTGCTGTTTCATGGTCCCTGTTTACTCTGGGCTTCCTTGAGGCTCCAGCAGAGACAGAAGAGAATTGGTTTGTTTTTTACCCAGAAGTGCTTCCCAGTTCTTCCTCTGCACCACTCATCTTCCTGGGGTGTCATTTCATATTAGACACGTGGGCATCTTTATGAGCACATTTAGTGCGGGGAGGCCTTCTCTCAGGCAAAGCTTTTTGCAGCCCACAGTGTAGGTCATGGATCTCAGGACCCTAGTGTTAGTGGGTAGCGATGATGTCCTTCTGGCAGTTCAGACCTGTCCTCTTGGAGCTTGAATCCTGTCCCAGTGGAGACAGAGGAGGGAGTTGGCAGGGGCAAGCTGTGAGGGTTGGTAATGCCCCTCCCACCCTGTACCTTACATGGTCCGAGCCGGGTCCTCGAGGCCAGGCTGCACGCACACCGACCATGGTCGTGGTGAGGGTTTGCCTAGCTGCTCTGGTGCCACGAGCAGTCCAGAGGACGTGTCTGACAAATGACAGTGACAGTCCTCATTGTGAAACCCTGGCCACGACCCAGGAGGGTCCCCTGGCAGAAGCGGTTTTCAGGGTGACTCAGAGGTGAGCTGTAACACTCTAAATGTCCCTTGCTTCCTGAGGCTCTTTGGACTGATCCCAAACACCACCTGATGACACTGGGCTTTGGCTTTAGCCTGGTCACCATTTCCTCCTTTGGCTCAGGTACCAGTCTCATGACACAAAGGCTGCATTGGAGGTGGCCCCTGAGGGCAGTGAACTGCAGGTGTGGCTCAGCAGAGGACTGGGTGCCTGGGAGAGGGGCCAGCAAGAGGTGCTGGCTGGGAGCAGGGTCTTCTGCCTGCAGCGCCAGGGCTGGGGAGAGGGGCCTGTCCTAGTGTTTCCAGTCAGACCTGGAGGCCTGCTCTGGCCACATGCCCTTAGGGAGCCGGTGTTCACTGGAGGAAGGGTAGGTGATTGAAAACAACTTCAGAAGTAGTTTCTTTTGTTCCAGTATTGTTTGTGTTATTAAAGTATGCACATTGTTGTAGAAAAGGTACTTGTAGGAGTGTTCAAATTCACACACGCATATCCGCCCGACCTTCACCTCACACAGATACGCTTTCTTTCTAGTTAAGGACTGTTACCTATTGCTGAGCACATTCTGCTAGTGGAAATAGGTCGTTAGTTGACCTGGAAATTCATGAACATTTTAGTGATTGTGAAAGTTTTGTTATTCATTCAGCACATTGAAACCCAAGTGGCACCCAAATGGTAAGGGTTGATTCCTCTTGTCCCCCACCCCATTCATACACTCATGGAAGCTTGGGTGAATTATGTATAAGTGCCAAATTTGTGTTTTCTTTTTCTATGTCTCTCTCTCTGTGTCTCTATCTCCCCCCCACCCCCACCCCCCGCTCTGGATCTCGAACCCAGGTTCATGGGCTTTTTATAACCTGCACCTTAGCCACCTGAGCCACAGGCATGTGTCCATATTTTTCATTTACGGATATGAAAAAAACTAGATTCTCTTTAACCAACCTCCTTGGAATCTCCAGCGTGGTGGAAAGTTAAATTAGACATCTGTGGGTATTGCAGGGTATCTCGTGCTATTTCTGTGCTCTCTGGTTGACAGCGTCTGACTAGCTTGTAAACAAACTGTTTTGTTTTCCAGAGTTAGGTGGTTGAGTGAGGGATTGCATAACTCAAAAGGAAAGAGAAAAACAGACCCAATGTCTTTGTGCTCAAGAAGCAGCAAAAAGCATGCCCTCTCCCATGCCCTGTGCAAGGGTCTCTAGCCAGCATGCCCTGCATGGCCACCCCTCACTCAGTCTTGCTCTTGACCTGGAGACCCTGAGTTCACATGACAGCTTTACTCTGCTGGAAACACACCTACTTGTGTGGGCCGTCTTCAGGTGGGGAGAAGGCCCTTGCTGGCCCTCCTGGTGGAGGGGAGCCAGGTACCCGGCACTGCCCAGAGCGGGGTCCCGGTCTGGAGGACAGTCTGCTTTCTTCCCTTTTTGTCTATTCTCTTGGTGGCCTGGCCTTTGTCCCTTTCCACTGTCCATCTCTTCAGGAGTAGTTTAAGTGTCAGTTCTTTTTTCCCAAATTGTGTGCCTCTAGTTTTTGCCTCATTTCCCAGCTGAATAATCTGACTATCCACTAAGGATATGTAACTATATGTTGACAAGCAGTTTTCACTCTAGATGAACTTTTTTCTAGTTAGGATTTTTTGTTGCAGGTGCCAAAAAATCCATTTCAAAATGACATAGGAAGATGATTATGCTGTGGTACATTCCTGCAATGGAATTCTACTCAGCAATCAAAAGGAACAGACAAATGCAAAATCACGAATGACTCTCAAAACATACTATTGAGCCAAAAAAGTCAGACACAGAAGAATACATATTGTATGATTTCATTTATATGAAGTTCCAGGACAGGCAAAACTCCATGGTGAGAGAAGCCAGAGTATTGATTGCTTAAGGGTAATGGAGATGTTCTGTGTTTTGATGCCTTACACAGGCATATGCATGCATCCAAATCCATTGACCTCTGTGCTTCAAATTGATGTGCTTTATTATATGTTAACTATAAATCCATTTTTAAAAGTGTCTTATGCAAGAAAGGGAATCCATTGGATTCTATAAGAGAAGTCCAGAGGCGTGATTTCAGGTCTGGCTTGATCTGAGACTCAAATGCTGCCCCTGTATTGGCCTCATTTCTGGGGAGACATCCCCCTGCTGATGGTAGAAGCTAACGAGGGTCTTCTGCTGGGCTGATAGCTGTGGTCACGTGCTCACACCTGAACCAATCTCAGGGTCGTGGACCTTCAATTTTCCAACTGGTCAGTCCCAAGTCAGATGTTCTTTCTCTTCTAAAGGGGAAGGGAGGGGTACGGACTTACATTCCTCACTGTCAGCCACTGCATAGTGGGAGAGTGGACACAGGTCACTGTTGCCCAGGGAACGTGGCACGATGCTGGACAGCCCTCAGCCAGGTGGTGGGGTGTGGCAGGCAAGCTGTCTCTGGCTGCACTATTATATATTATGTGTCTCTACACATTCCCGCATTCTCCGGGCCTCCAAACTGTGGGGTCAGAGGTGCCTCACCAGGGTCCACATCCGCTATCTGAATCATGGGAGATGCCCACTGAGCTAGAGACAAAGCTGAGATTTCACTCAGCACTTGCTTTTTGGGTGTTGCCTATTGGACCATGCTTCTTTTTTTTTTTTTTTTTTTTAAAGAAAGGTGCAGGCAGGAATGAACACGAATAGGCAGACAGGCAGATGTATTTTATTTACTGAACTGTTCATCTTGATTGATTACTCCCACCCTTGGGATGTACGGAACTGTGCTCAGCTGGAGGCAGCAGACCAAACCACTGTTCCACCCGGACATGCCAGTCCTTTCATGTTTTAAGGCTGACACAAATACCCAAACCTTAGTCTGTAAGGGGAGTGACAGATGCACTCACTTCGCTGTAGGACTTGTAGAGCGTGACCCTTGTGGCCAGGACAATTCAGTTGCCACCGCCACCCGCTCCCCAGTTCCCTGGACTAGGCAGGTAGTGGGGCTACTGCCTTGCTTCTTGGCACAAACCCTGAATCCAGTTGGGAGCAGCTCTGTATCCTATTGCCAACCATTCGAGGACTAAGGTGTGGCAGGGGCCAGTGGAGGCTAACAGCTTCTGGTGGTCCCAGGGGTCTTTCCGGGATGCTCGTCCCTGAATCCCACCTGATTCCAGCTGGGCTCAGGGCAGTTTCCAGATAACCCTGTGGGCGTTCCTGGTGTTTCCATCAGGGCCCAGCATTCCTACCTGTCAGTAAGAAGTGATGTAGCCCAATTACTCAGTCACATCTAATCCAAAGCATTCCTGGGTCTTATCTAGAAACTGGACTCCACATCCGTGGGCTGGCTGGCTGGGTGGGGTGTAGTGATTCCAGGCCAGCCAGAAGCTGCCTAAAGTATAGGAGCAGGACAAGTTCTTATCCTGGAGCTGCAGTGGCTGCTTATCTGAGCTCTGGAAATGTACATAAAGGAATTAGTTATATAAGCTTCTCTGTGACATGGAACCCGGCTTTGGTGAACCATGGCATTGCAACAGAGTGAGCCATCATCCCTTCAGAGTCATTTTCCAAGGTGGTATGGAAAGAAATTGACCTTTATTTTAGCCCTTTAGTAGGAAATTTGCTTCATATTAAAGGTATTTTTATCTTACTTTGAAAAAAGACAAATCATTTTCTGATTTTTATTTGCAACCAGTGATCATGTAATGGTTTGAAAGATGTTAATTTTCTTTTTATTTGTTTTTATTGCAGTAACTTTGATTTTACACGTTAAAATAAACTCACACCTGGGTTTCCCATATGTGCAGTTTCCCCATGCCTCAGGTATATGTCAGCACACCCTGCAAAGATGTTAATTTTAGGACCATTCCAACTCAGATTCCAAATATCTGTGCTTTGAACTTGGGAGGCTGCGTGTGAGATAGGGGGCTGCTGACCTAATGGGAAGGAAAATTGAGGAAACTTTGCAGAAGGAGAAACAGGACTCGTGACTGACCTGCATGCCCAAAGGCCATGGACATGGGCACCAGAGGAGATTGGGGCAGAACAGCACCCATCTCTAGCTTGGGCGGAGGTGGGGAGGCTAGGTGTGCAGAACTGTGAGTGCAGTGCGGAGGTGGAGAGACAGGGACTGCCCCTGGCCACTACCCGGGTGTAACCACAGTCAGTGGGCCGAACCTAAAGATAAACGTCAAAAAGGAATGAAGCCCTCGCTCACCCCAGGTTTCTACCTACTGGGCAGGAAAGACACCCTTTGGTTAAAATGAAACTTTCATTCTTAGAATAAAACATTACAGTCCAAATACCCCAGGAAATAATGGACAAAGAACACAGAGCATTCTCTGAAAAGGAGATTCAAGAGATCGATAATATATGCAATGTTTATCTTCACTAATAATAAATACAAATTGGGGGTGCACCTGGTGGCCTAGCAGTCCGCTACCCCCTGGGAGCAGTCCCACGTGCATCCCAAGGTCCTGGGTTCAAGACTCAGGTCTAGGGGGGACAACCATGTGGATAATTAAATAAGAATAAATAGGGTGCTGCTTCCTCCTCCCCCTGACCGCCTGTCTACTTTCCTTCATTCCTGCCTGCACCTTTCCTTGAAATTGATTGATTAATTGAGGAAATGGAATACCTGTTTTTGTGTATCAACTTTGCAAAGAGTAAAAATAATACTTTTCAACTCAAAATAAAAAGACAAATATCCCAGTATCATATGAACAAAGAACCTGATTTTTCTCCAAGGAAAATCTGTGAATGGCTGATAAGCACCTGAGAAGATACTCAACATCAGGCTACCCTGGTGGAGTAGTGGATTAGTCAGCTGCCCTCAGCCAAAGAGCACTGGCCTCATGTCTCAAGGACCCAGGTTCAAGACCTGGAACCAGGATGAAAACTAAGATGAACAACTAAATAAAAGAAAGTGCTTTCCTCTCTCTTTCTACCTTCATTCCTGCCTACACGTTTCCTGAAAAAAAAAAAAAAAAAAAAAAAAAAAAAGACAGCACACACACTAAATTGACTGCAATGAAAAAGTCAAACTGGGTGCCCCCACCGTGGCTCATGAGCTAAGGTGCAGGCCATGTAAAGCCCCTGGACCTGCTTTGAGACCTGGGGCCGGAGTTAAAAGGAAAAATAAAAGACCGTAACAAATATTGGTGAGGATTCGAATAATTGGAGTCCTCACATGGTACTAGGGGGGGAGATATAAAATAGTATAGTATAGCCACTGTAGAAAATAATGTGATAATTCCTCAATGGCTAAGCAGAGGTAGTCATAGCACATAGCAGTCCCACTCCTAGTTACATAGATACGGGAAAGGAAAACATATAACAGCCAAAAAGTCAAAACAACCTCCATCAGTTAGGATAAATAAGTATGGTGGGTTATAGCCATGTAACAGAGTATTCCGAAAGAAAGGAATTTAATGGTTCTACATTCTACAACATGAAAGAAGCCCATCCCAGAAGATCACATTTTGTGTGATTCCACACAGTAAGCAAATCTATACAGACGGAAAGTGCATTTGTGGCTGCCTAAGGCTGGGGCCCAGGGTGGTGTGGGGAACAGGGCACAGTAAGTGCCTTTCTTTCCTGGAGGATAATTGGGTTCGGCAGGGGGACCCTGAAGAGATTGCCCCCACCACCCAAACTTTGCCCTCGAAATTTACCTTGGAGGAAAAACTTAACAATTTGAGATTTATAAAGATTCATATGCGCAAATATGAATCAAATACTATCATGGCTACTTAGAAATAATCTAAATGTAAACACCTATAAAGAAATGGTAAATTCTAAAAAAGGACAATATTATGCAATCATAATTTTGAGGAACATTGTATAATTAAATAAATGTGTATGGCAGGGTATTAAGAAAACACGGTACACTCTGTGTGCTGCTGTGCAGGAAAGAGTTAACATAGCCAACCTGAGTGGGCTGCTCTTAGGAAGACCTGCCAGCAAAGCAGACCCCTGCCTGGTGCCTGGTGTCTGGCAACCTGGCTTTTGAAGTCTTCCCTCCATGCCTAACTGAGAAGATCGATTCCCTGTCCCCTCACTGACGGTGTCTTTTATGACAAACGCCTGCTTCCCTTGGGCTAGTCTGGAATTTTGGCCTGTGCTAAGCTGCAGGGGCCTAAAAACCGGGGTGTTACGTCTCTCACGGATCATCTTGGGAGAGACTTGGCTTCCATGCTGCTGCAGTTTTGTTGCTGGGAGAAGGGGATCTTAGGGCAGTTAGGAAGCCTGCCTGTGAATCCCTCTTCCTATTTCTCCCTGTGACCCAGCTGCGTGTCCTTACTAAGCTGCTGTCAGAAATCTTAGCCATTGAGTGCAGCTGTGTGCTGAGTTCTGTGACTTCTAGAGCACCTCACACCCGTCCCGGGGAAAACGAGAGCTTACCCATAAAGTCAGTGGGTAGGAAAGAAAACAGTTCACTGGGGCTGTTTGGGACTTGTGTTAATTACATTATTATTAATTTTCCTTTTTCAGACTTTTCAGTGTTTTTCTGTATTTTCCAAACTGATGCTATTTTTCTTGTCTGAATAGCTTAGTTTTAATTTTTTTAATCAGCGTACATTAAAAGCATTTGTTTTTAAACCACGTTTTCTGTTACATTCAGTGGCATTTTTTGAGTGACTGCTCTCTGAAGGGTCCCCTCTTGTTTTCTCTTAGGGTTGCAATCCGCTTGCACAAACTGGCCGGAGCAAGCTGCAGAATCAGAGGGCTGCCTTGAACCAGCAGATCCTGAAAGCTGTGAGGATGAGAACTGGAGCAGAGAACCTTCTGAAGTAGGTGTCTGTGGGCCCCACTGCCTCAGCCAGGAGCCCACCCTCTCCTGAGCCTGTCCCTCTGTTCCCTAAGTCCTAGGCTTGCGCCCTTGTCTCTCCAGCTTTGGATGTCCTCCTTCCACTCCTCTGACAGGTCCTTTCTTGCGTAGAACTTGGTTATGTTAAAGTATTGTACCCAGTCTGTCTGTGTGTTGGGGCCGGGGCTGCGTGGGAGAGTCCTGTTCCTGTTCCTGTTTGTTTTCCCTGCGTTCTGTGGGATTTGGCTGTCTCTTGTCTCTATAGCCTCGTACCGTCTGGCCTAGAGTCAACGCCTGGTAAATGTTTGTTGAATGTCTAAGGGAAAGCAAGGAGGACAGGAGGGGATGAGGCATTTCTAGTGCCCTTGTCTATCTCTAATGAGAAGAGGGCCCTGCCCACTTGGGGCTCTCATTATTATGCTCCTGGGGTAAACTGGTTACTTATCAAATGGAGGACTCAGCAAAGCCTCACCTGTGTCACAGCCGTCAGTGCAGTGCTCGAGTGCCACCACCCTTCTGTTTACAGAGAGCACAGTCTTTCTTCTTCCCTCCGAGTTCTAATAGGATCTCTGGTCAACCTCATGGCAGCTTTAGCCCTGGGTGGTCGAGGCTGGCGCCATGCCCATGACCTGGGTAGGACAGAGCTACCCAGGAGCTACAGGAAGAGATGTGGAGTGCTTGCAGGGATCTGGCACCAGAGAGCTGGCAGGATGTGGAGGATGGTGTTCCCCATGGGCTAGCCTCACTCTTGGAGGCCTTGGGAGAGCCTCACTCTTGGGCTGCTCGGGAGGTTGCTAAGAAAAACAAATTACAGCAAACTGGGTGTTGGTAAGAGAGCCACAGATTCTGGTGGTCACAGACATGTAAAGTTGCTGCTCTCCTGCACACTCAGTTCAGGCTGGAGGAGAGTTTCTGCCCCTGGACTTGGTCAATTCATTTCTGAAAAAAGACTATTTGCTCCTTAAGAAAGATCTCTGAGCTGTTAAGTGGGGGAGAAGAATAGTTCAGGAGGCATGATCTGTATGTGTGTTTAAAGGATCTGTGCCGGATTTGTATAAAAAAGCACAACTTTCTCCAAAAGGGACGAAGAAAGAAGCTGCTAGTAGAGTTGGCTCTTGGGAACAAGATCTGGGGTCAGGGCTGGAGGGCCTCTGGTGGTTTTACTCCCTTCATTGCTTTTTTGAATGTTCTTTTGCCAAGTACATGCATGGCTTTCCATTTTTATAGTGAAATACTGCAATACAGGCCCAGAAAAAGATTATTACCCCCCCCCCCCCCCGCCCCCTCCACACACACACCTGCCACTGGACTGGAACAATGGTACTGTGTCTGTGTTGGTTTTGTCACTTGTGGGCCAGCAGAGTTCAGAGTCCTGGCTGGAAAAGTGTCTGGGGACCCTCTTGTGTAACTGGGGAAGGGATGTTGTTACTGAAGTAGACTGGGAAGATAGTGCAACATTTCGGCTTTTCAATGTCCTAGTTCCCAGAGAAAGTGTGGCCCTGGGAGTGACCAAGTCAGCAGCACATGAACCTCAGGCCAGGGCGGCTCTGAGAGGGCCCTGATTTCCTGAGCACCTGCCATGTGCTGGACTTGGAGTGGAATGAGGGCAAGACCTCAGTAGGCATGTGTCACCCCTCCCCCATGTTTTTGGTGGAGGGCTTTGACTGAGTGACACTCTTTCAGGCTGGCTCTTACCTAGGGGCAGTAGGCAGCCCTGTGACCTCTCTAGGAACCAGCCGCAATTGGTTTGCCTGCTCGTTCGCCCAGCCAATGGGTTTGCTAAAACCCTGCTAAGTGTCAGGCAGTGTTTGAGGGGCAAAGGGATACACTTGAAGCCATTCTGCTTTCCTGCCACTTAATCTCTGGAGGGACCTTCAGACACAAGAACGTCAGAAGCTGATGTTTTCCAAGGTGCTGATGGAAGGGAAATGTGATAGAGGTTGACGCTGGGTGGCCCGACCTTAGAGACAGGCTGGTCAGGGAGGCCAGTTTCTAAGGCGGGAACTAGGACAGCGCTTTGTCTGTCTTGCTCTGTGAATGACACCAGTAAAGAGTCACTCTGGGGTCCAGTGGCTCAGGCTCATTCTCAAGTCTGCAGTTGACCTGGCAGCAGTGGAGGTGGGGATGTGGTTGTTAATGATTCCTGCAGTGACCTCAAAGTTCAAAGTGCCCCTCTCCGGAGAGTGCTCTCAGAGGAAGTCCTAAAGGTATTTATTAATCTGACTCACCCAGCACCATCGCTTTCCTGAAAACAAATAGGGTGTTTGGCTAAGGCCGCTCTGGCCTCATGAGTATCCTGGGTGGAGGATTAGGTGACGGTCCCTGTAGGAAAAGGGCAGTCATGACCTGGGCCCTGCTGACTTGTCTGTCTCTCTTCAGGTTCCTAGATGTCCCATTGCAGCCCCTGACTGAAAGTAGAAGATTTGGAGTCGGGAAAGGGTATTTAGGAGAATGTCCCCAGAACGTAAGAGTATGAAGGTCCCAGTCCTTAGTAAGGGGGCTTTGAGGCCGGGCAGACACTGTGAGGAGTAGGTTTTGTATCCTATCAACGTCATCTTCTCTGATCTGTATCAGCCAAGAGTCCATGAGCTTTGTGGCGTTCACTAGTAAGATATCAGATATTTTAAATGTGCTTTTTCAGGCTAAGCCAGGACAATATTCACTTTCTTTTCCTAGTTCCCTTCTCTCCCTGGAGAAAAGCTGGAGTAGAAATGTGATGACGTTTCTCTGAAACAGAGATGATCTTTGTGAAATTTAAAGCAAGAGACTGCATGGTTCAGGTTTAAGTAGCTGGCTCTTTGAACAAGCACAGGTTATTTTATATCTCTGCAATTCAGGTTTCCCCTCTTATACTGGTAGCTGTTGGACTAGATCATGGTGGCCCATTGAGTCTTATTGAGGCCTGGTGGCTATAGAGAAGAGTGCAGGGACTGGGACCTGCACTGTGAGACAATAGGGAGTGGTGGGGACTATGGTGATGTGTAGAACATACCTGTATCTGGAGGGATTAGCTGCAGTTTGCCCCACGTGGAGGGCAAGATCAGATTACCAGGTCATTAGATTTTTTTCCACCCCCTCATCAGGAGATGCTAGATATTGTTTATTTTTTTAATTTTCTGCTAGTTGAATTAAATAAAATGGCTAATTCAAGGGAGTAAAAACTATGATACTCTCAGATTCAAGTGAACAGGTGGTATGAACCTCCAGTTGAGGTTCTGGGACCAGGAGTAATCTGGGCTAGCACTGCTGAAACGTCAGTATCTGTGCAGGGAATATGGAGTCTTCTATGGCATTTGGGTCCTGCCTTCCTACTCTGGGAGATGGACTGAGAGTGAATGTCCTGCTGAACTGACTAAGCTGCTGTCCTAACTGGGTGGCCACCGGAGGACTCTGGGCGGTACTTGCCCCAGGCCCCTGAATCCCTGGCACAGCAAGATTCAGGGTCCGATGGATTAAGGTCAAGCCGCGCCTGTCAGGTCTCTGTGCTGGTGCAGGCAGGCCTGTGGTGGCTCTCGGTGTGTCTGTTCTTGGAGGGACAACTTTACTACCAGACTTGGGAGAAAAAAATGACACTAAAACACATGGAGAGGTGTGAGTCAGAATGCAAAGTCCACACGCATGTTTAAGACAAAACATGGGCCTTAAAGGAAGTTTGGATCATCACGTAGGGGTTTCTGAGGGTGGAACAGGTCTCAGATTCCGCACCGAAGGAACGTGTATGAATGTCATCAGTAGCAGTAAGAGTACGTTGAATACGGCCTTCCTTTCCCTGTTCACACTTGGTGAGTCGATTGCTCAGAGACACTAAGTGAAACACTTTCTCATTCTTTTTTGTTTGTTTTAACTGATTATATTAAAATGTTTTCATTCTAGACATTTGCAGTATATGTGTCCTCTTTAAGGAAACACCCTAGAGAGTCGGCCTTTCCTTGGTGGTCTCAGCCAGGAGCAGGCCCTGGAGAACTGGGCTGGAGTCTCAGGGCAGGAAAGGGCGGAACACCCTTCAACCTCGTCCCAGTCAGCCTCCAGGCCTCCTTTTACTGTAACTTCAGGTACCAGACTCCAGAGGTCTCAGAGGCAGTACATTCCCAAGAGGAAGCTGAGAAAAGCCGTGTTCTTCCAAGAAGCCCATAGAGGTAATTAGTTTTCATTCAGAAAGACAGCCCAGATGCAGGGTGCAGGTACTGAGGTGACCCAGGCTCTGCTCTCAACTCTTCTATTGCGGGTTGTCTCAGGCTCTCCCCCCAGTCTGGATACAGAGTCCTAAATAAGTGTGCCTTATTTGAGGAGCCCCCGCCCAGCAGTGAAGCAGTGAAAAATCATTACCTGTTCCAGAAACACAGCTCAGACTCTAAGGCTGGTTTCTGAGTCATCATGGTACCCAAAGGTCAGAATTGTGAAAACTAACCCCCCAGGCCCCGCCTGGCCACCCAGCTTTTCCAGAATGACCCTCACAAAGAGGTCCATGTCCAAAGAACAGCTCATTGATTGGTTGCAAATCCTAAATCTCAAGTTGTTGGCAAGATAAGAGGGAGGAGACATGGCAAATTAATAGACAGAGATATAAAAATCTAAAGTTGGCATACTGGCAGGGTCTCCAGGTATTTAAGCAGGAGTCAGGGTCTAAATTGTTAGATTTAAGTTGAACCCACTCTGCTGCAGAGAACCAGTTAGACACTCCCTAGCCCCCCACCAAACCTCCATGTGGTTAAAATCTGTGCATAACTTTTGAGTCTCCCAAACTTAACTCCTGATACTCTGTTGTTGACCAGAAGTCTTAGCAATAATATAAACAGCACACATTTCGTATGTTATATCTATTGCATATTATTTTCTTACAGTGAAGTAAGCCAGAGAAAAGAAAATCATATTAGAAAACCATAAGGAAGAGAACACACATTTGTAGTACTGAAGAAAATCCGCATGTAAATGGACTCATGCAGTTCAAAGGCATGTTCAAGGGTCAACTAATTGTTTCTCTTGCCTTGTCCTCAAAGGGATTGGAGGCACCTTAACACACCTGTATGTTAGATAAATCAGCAGTGAATGAAGCTATGGGGGCAGGAAGGAGTGTAGCAGAGATTTACCCAGAAGTGACACCAGCGCTTGCTACACGGTTCCTATATCCTGTCTCAGACACGGGTCACAGTCTGTCTCTGAGCTTTCTGGTGGGTAATGTGAAGAAGAAACTGTGACCTGGAACACATTTCAGACCCATTAGCCAAAAGCCAGCCAGTGCCCAAGAAGCTGTTTCCAGTCCCGAGGCCGGGGGAATTTTCTCCTTGCGTCCGCGTGGACATTACCAGCTAGTCGATCAGTCGTGTTCTTAGTGACATCTCTGTGGTCCAGGCCTTACAGGCCGCAGGCTGTGCCCATGGTGTGTAGTGAAGCCTCCATGAAACCCTGAGCAATGAGGTTTGAGGAGCTTCTGAGTTGGTGTGTTTTCCTGAGTTTTGTGGGTCATTCCAGCGAATCGTTAAACCCGAGGAGGGGAGTCAGAAGTCTGGGTGCCCGGTACCGCTCTCTGAAGTGGCAGGCAGTCCTGTGACACTGGTCCCTTACCCTGTGGGGCCTGTCAGGGAGTTGGTGTCAGAATTGAATTGTGGGGCACCCAGCTGGTGGTGAGAGATCAGAACTGGAGAGTCTCACACATTGTTTTCAGAAAGAAGTTGTTAGACTGGAATATATTGGACTGGACCACGCATAGGCAATTCTGGTTTTGTGTGACTTGTTTGGGGGGGGGGCGTGTGTGTGGACACATACAGTGTTGTGATATAAAATGTATTGCTTGCTGATAATGGTGCCCCTGCCCCACTAAAAAAAAAATCCCCCAACCAATGATAATCACCAAGTTGAGTTTCCAGTATCTCCTTGCCTGGCTGGAGTGCCCAAGCCAGCATGTTTTACTAAGTAGTCAGAGGGTAAGTGGGTCACACCTGCAGCTGGGGAAGCACCCCTTTTCCAGAGCAGGCAGAGGATTAGCTTGTGGGTTGGCCAAGGGGGAGTTCCATGAAGGGAGGGGAAGGGAGGGAATGCAGAGAAAAGCATCGGGGAGAAACTGATGGCCCTACACAGCATGGCCTGGAGAGCCCCTGTGGGGCAGACAGACAGTGGTGGAAGCAGCTGCACTTCACTCTGGGAGCAGGGTGGGCCTGCAGCGGTGAGCAAGCAAGCAGACGAGGACGGACGGGGCATGACTGCGCACCATCTCCACCCAAGACCCTCAGGTGTCCCCATGCGTGAAATGAGGACAAGTGTGAGTACCTCCTCTGAGAGGTGAGCTGAGCTGGAGAGGAGAGTTCATGGACATGTGTTTACTTTTCAAGGTGTCAAAACCTCTGCTTGAGAAATGGGTGAAGGTCGTTCCCTCTTACTGTTCAGCACTGTTGCGATCTGCGGCTGTGCCCATGACAGGGTTATTTACCTGTTAGTTACTAGCGGGCCGGTTCCACTTGCTGGCTGTCACGAATACCGCGACTGGAGACATCGGCGTGCATGTCTTTGCTTGGGCATGTGTTTTCATTTCTCTCAGTTGGGTTCCTAGTGGAATTTCTCACTTCTTTGGGAATTCGTTTCACATTTTTAGAACTACCTGTTTTCTAACAACTGTGCTCTTAACATTCAGCAGCATGTGAATTCCTTTTTCTCCACATTCTTACCAACAGTTCTTAATTTTTGTCTTTTTTATTATAGCCAAGCTAGTGGGTGTGTATTAGTAGCTCATTATGGTTTTAATGAGCATTTCCCTATTGACTCTTGAACATTTTTCATGTGTTTATTAGCCATTCATAGACTTCTGTAGTGAAATGTCTATTCAGATCTTCGCCCTTTTATATCATTATTAGATATATAATTTTCAAATATATTTTTCCAGCGTGGGGCTTGTCTTCTCAATTTTTACAATGGTGTCTTCTGGGTGCACCCTGGTGGCTCAGGTGTTAAGCCTACACCTGTCTGTAGTCCATGTAAAGCCCGAGGACCCAGTTCAGGACTCGGGACCAGGGCCAACAACCACAGTGAAAAACAAATAAATGCTGCTTCCTCCTCTCCCTTCCCGCCTGCCTTCCTCTAAAATAAATTAAAAATGGTACTTTCTGAAGCACAGAAGTTTGAAAATTCATCAGTTTGATTTATCAGTTTCGTATTTTCTGGTTTGTGCTTTTGGTGTATAACTAAGAACATTTTGCCCAATCCCAGGGCCGAAAGGCTTTCCTCCTATGTTTTTTTCTAGGAGTGTTGGGGTTTTGCTTCTAGTATTAAGGTCTCCGATTCATGTTGACTGAATGTCTGTGTTGTAAGAGGTTTAGACTGGGTTTGCTTTTGACCTGTCGTGCGGAAAAGAGCTACCACAGCAGTGTTTAGGAGGCTTGTCCTTCGAAAGGCTGCTGTGCCAGGCTCGCCTGGAGCTGGTGTCTGCAAACAGGTTTCAGGCAGTGCCCACCATTTCCAGAGCTGATCAGTGGGCCACCGGGCCTCCACGGTGTGTAAAATCCTCTGATCGATCTGAACGCCTGCTTTCCTTCTGGGAGGCTGGAAATTTGGAACATGCCCCCGTGTGACCAGCCCCCAGTGAAAACCCTCTGCGATGTGTCTCTCTAGTGAACTTCTTTGGGAGATAGTGTTCAATATCAATATGTGTTGTCAGAACTTGTTCATTTTTATTTCTATAAATTTTTATTGAAGTAACATTGCGTTAGAACATAACTTAAGTTATATGTCAGGTGTGCATCATTATATATCAGCATCTGTCTGTACTGTGTTACATTCACCACTCATGGCCCAATTTTATCTTTCAACATACAGTTACCCCTTTTACCTCATTTACCCCCATCCCTTCCCTTCTGGTACCACTAATTTGGTCTTGCAGTCTTTTGTTTTATTTAGTTTATTCCTTTTTTGGATTGTCTATATACCACATATGAGTGAACTTAGGCCGTGTTTATCTTTCTCCATCTGACTTATTTTACTAAACATTCCACCCTCTAGGTTCATCTATGATGTTGCAAATAGCAGTAGTTCATCTTTGTTTAAATAGCTGAATAGTATTCCATTGTATATATGTACCACTTCTTTATCCAGTCATCTGGTGATGGGCATTTAGATTGTTTCCAGCTCTTAGCTATTATATATAATAATGTAGTGAACATGGAAGTGCATTCATCTGTTCAGATTAGTGTTTTTGTATCCTTTGGGTAAATACTCAGCGTGAGCTAACTGGATTGCACGGAATTTCTATTTTTAATTTTTTGAGGACTCTCCATACTGCTTTCCATAATGACTGTGTAAGTTTACAATCCTGCCATTAGCGCATGAGGGTCCCTTCTCTCCATGTGATCTCTAGCACTTGTTTCGTGTCTTTTGGATCATGGCTGTCATGAATCTTCATTGTTTTTGTAGATGTCTTTTACCAAGTTTTGTAAATTTTCTTTTATTTCCAATTTGTTGAGAATTTTAAGTTTATTAATTTAATTTCCTTTACCTGGCCATGGGTCCTGAACCTGGCTTGTCGATCTGCACCTTAGCTGCTGAGCTACAAGGTGCTGTTGAGAATGTTTATCATGAATCTCACTTGCTCTTTCTATACCTACTGAGACGACCATATGGTTTTTGTCTTTTATTAATATAACCTGTCACATTGATTGATTTTCTGGTGTTAAACCAACCTTTTATTCTTGGGCTAAAATCTCACTTGGTCATGGTATTTAAACTTTATTATGTGTTGCTAAGATTTAAGTTGCTAATATTTTGTGGCAGATTTTTACATATAAATTCATGAAAGATATTGCTGTTTTCTTTTCTTGTGCTATCTTTTTCTAGTTTCACATTCAGGTAATACCAACCTTCCAGATTGAATGAACTGGATAGAATGCGTTAATGCCTCTGTTTTCTCATCTATTTCCTTTTAAGGGTATAATTTATAATTAACTTTTGATATCATTGACATTTTTGAAGCAGTCCTCTTTTATTTTTATTTTTTTTGAGGAAGCATCTTTATTTGATTTTTATTTAGTTGTTCACACTAGTTGTTTCCCCCAGACCCGGGATTCAAACCCAGGGGCATATGGCTTTCTCCTTTGGAGGTGATTGCCCTAACCAGTGCTCCACTAGGGTGCACCTCAAGGCTAATTCTTTTCAGGGGAGTCTTAAGATTCACACCTGGCCCCTGTGCCATTGCTGTGTCTCGGGTTCGTTTCCTGGTAGAGGTAGCTCAAGACAGGGCAGATGCCCAGTGTCTTTGAGACACCTTATCCGATCACTTCTGTTCTAATCACCACGAGTGGGCCATCAGAGCTTCCATGAAGGAAGTGGGGATCTGCTCACCCAGTACCTGAAATGCTTAGCCGAGGACGTTTCTCTTCCTTCCCTTTTTTAACAGAGTAGCCACAAACCAGAAGGTCCGAGAACAGGTGCGCCTGGAACTGAGCTTCGTGAACTCAGACCTGCAGATGCTCCAGGAAGAGCTGGAGGGGCTCAACATCTCGGTGGGAGTCTATCAGAGCACAGAGTAAGTGGGGCAGTGCCTCTTCCAGCTACACCAGGGCTGGCATGCAGAGACCGCACTGTGGCAGACCCGCTTTGGCAAGGAAGGGAGTGGTTGGGTTTGGGGTTGAGTGAGGTGAAGAGTTGAAGGGCTGATCCTGGGGAGCCTTGGGGGGAGTGTCTGGCGAGTTGGACAAAAGGCATTTTGGGTACCCCTTGGCTGGTCCCGGAGGGCAGGTGGCTTTGCACATGGTCTGAGTGGTGTCTCTGCCATGAAGCTGACCTGGAAGTGCTTCTGAGTTTCCTCTGAGTGCTGACCTGCCAGCTGGGGCTCTGGTTGCCTTGTTTTCCTCCCTCAGCCGCACCACCCTCAGGCGGATGCTGGGTCACCCTGCTGAGAGTGCAGAAAAGCAGAAACCACTCTGACAAGGATCTTCTACATCCAAGATTATGGGAACCTGAGGAGGGCACACCTGAGGCACTTCGAGGGGAAAATACACACACACACACACACACACACACACACACACACACACACCCCACATTCAGTATTTGAGAAACGAATCTTCTAATTCAGATGCATCCCTTCGGTAGTGTTTGTGGGAGGCAAATACAGAGATGTGGCCTTCAGATAAGCTCGGAAAGTTTTCTACCCCAAAGTGAGCTTCCTTTGAAAAATATGTCCATTTTTAAGGAGAAATTACTTTGGGAATCTCTAATGTGTGTAGGGAAGTGAGACTTCTTAGCAGGTAGGTGAACCCCAGGGAAACATCTATCTGAATATTGATTCTTCCCTGGGTTCAGAGGAGGAATGTATCTGGGAGTCTGGAGTCACCCGAGCAGCTCCTGGGGAATTGCTCAAAGCCACAGGGGAAGGGTTAGAGTGCAGAGCTCTGCCCTGTATCTCGGCTGGCCCTGTACCTGTGAGCTGCCAGAGCAGTTTTGAACACCTGGTTAGAACAACCAATAAGAGGCTTCTCCCAGACTACCCTCTGGGGTTAAATTGCAGTATTTTTTCCAAAAGATCGAAGTTCCTCGAGGAAGTAAGTCAGGGCCCAACTGAAGTGATAAATGTAGGCTGTTTGATGTTCCCACCTGCTGTACTGTGGTGCAGGGGTGCCTCCCACACGTCAAGGGTGCATGTGCTCACCGTGTGGCTCTGAAGTGGCATTAGGAAGAAGGGACAGAGGTATAAAGATTCTTGCAGCAGACCTTGCCTCCAGCCTTGTATGGAGTGAGGACTGGATAGGTGCAGAGGGGCCGGACTGTTTTCACCTGCTTCCACCGGGCCCAGCTTTCCCTGTGGACTTTGGGGAAGCCACACACCCAGTTGGGTCTTGCCTGCTTTTCGCTCAGCCCTGTCATTTTCTGACCCACAGAGACAGTTTCAGCTTACAGCTGCATTGTCCACTCACCCTGCCCAGCATTCCTGACCTCCTCCCCAGGCTGTGCTGAGCTGCCCAAGGAGCTCTCCTGTTACAGGTCAGGGAGCTAAATCCCTGTTTGCAAAACACAGCCTGGGCCCTTTCCACTTCCTATTGGCCCTGCCTAAGAATGTGGGCTGGGGGAGCTCTCTGAGGGCATCCTGTGGGGCAGGGTGTGGGAGGCGGTTGTTGACCCAGTCTTGGTTGGGGAGATGAGTTGGAGGGGAAGCAACCAGCCTGGGCCTGACCTTGGACTAGGAGCAAGGTGCACTGGGGTGTCAGATGGGACCCTTGTCCTCCAGATCTTCCGTATTCAGGTGATGGGACACCTGCAGGGATACACCCCTTAGGAGGAGGCCCCTGAAGGCTCAGGGCTAGAGGGCTGCAGCAGCAGGAGAGGTGGGATCCACTGCTGGGAGGGGAGGGGGGGGAGGAGTCCCAGGCTGTGCGCTGATGGAGTCCCAGGCTGTGCCACTGCAGGGTGGCGTACCAGGGTCAGGGAGCTGAGTGCAGCTGGCACAGAGCCTGGGCCACATGGGTCCTCAGCCCACTTACTGAGAGAAGGGCTGCATTTGAGGGATCAGTCAGGGTCACCGTGGGAGGGTTGAGTGTGTGAGGCTACATCGTTCCCAAGTCACGAGAAGTCAGGCAACTTTTCGAACAGAGACAGGGACGTGACCACTGTCTTACGGAGAATGAGCTGGTGGGTGCTGGGCTGATGTGAGGAGAGGGGTGGGGACCTGGGCTGCTGGGGGAAAGCTGTGGGGTGCAGGGTACCCGAGTCTGGGCTGCTCATCTACCTTTCTGTGTTCCTTATAGGAAGGCATTTGCAATTCCCCTGATTCCACTTGGCCTGAAGGAAACCAAGGACATTGACTTTTCAGTTGCTCTCAAGGTAAATTTCAAAGCAGTAGACATGGGCTCACTATTAAAATGGAAATGTGGAAACTGTGTCCCTGCAAGTGGCCTTAGGCACCATGGGGCCAAGTGCCTGTTGATTTCTGCAAAGTCACCCTGAACCTCCTCTGCAGGAGGAGGAAGGACCTTTTGTCTCCGGTCACTTCTGAGGCTCCTCTGGTGCCTGGGGAGGGGACTTAGAAACCCGGCTGCCTCCCTGGAAGCCAAGTCAGAGGGTCTGTGATGCAGGTGCTTTGGGATTTAAAAATTGTATCCCATTTCAGTATCTTTTCTTCTTAAGTTTTGTAACCTATTTAGACCATGGTTTATTTTGGCGGTCTTGCAGGACCCAGAATTAATTAGCAAAGACTTGACTGGGTAGAAAACAATTCAGGAACCACAGTTTTATACCTGAGCAGACCGCCTGAACCTTTAGATGTGATGCTTGCCTAGGGCTCTGCGAGGCTGGAGACCATCCTCGCCTTTGTGGAAACGTCCTTGGCAACTTTTTGTAGATGCTTCTGGAAGACTCAGTGTGCTGCTCTGTACCCCAGCTACAAGTGTGCCATTTTAAAGGCGACTCTCTTAGAGGAACTTGGGCTATTTTATGGGCATCTGTAAGGATCCAACCATGTCACGTGGTGAATTCCACATTAAAGCAAGTGAAAAAAATCAGGTTGTGGGCATGGCCAATTGCTATTCAGCTGGGGCTTCCAACCATGTCATTCCGGCCTCCAAGGAACGCCACAAACAGCAGTTGTACAAGAATGGGGACGTTCTATTTTCTCCCTGCTGCATTTGTTCTTGAGGACAGTGTCAGAGTAGTTTGGCTGATTTCATCGGGAAAATTCAGGTTGCTTTCAAATCTGACACAAATGCGCATGGGACTTGTAATGGTCAGAAAAACC
Organism: Solenodon paradoxus; assembly: GCA_004363575.1. Taxonomy (NCBI): domain Eukaryota; kingdom Metazoa; phylum Chordata; class Mammalia; order Eulipotyphla; family Solenodontidae; genus Solenodon; species Solenodon paradoxus. Next base: position 128,714 of record RJWH01002587.1, on the reverse strand, counting down.
TCATGACGTATTTTCTTTTATTTTAAATAAATGAGCTTTAAAATGACTTCATTAAATAGCGCTATCAATATAAATTCTCTTTCCAGAGACTTCAAGTTGTTTTTGTTTTTTTAAAGGCAAGGTGCAGGCAGGAATTCAGCTGACCAGGCAGCAGGCAGGAGGAGAGGAGGAGGAAGCATTTTATTGTATTCCTATTTCAGTGTTCACACTGATTGCCACCCGGCCTCCAACCGGGGACTTGAACCCAAGGATATGTTACCTGCATGCCTTTGGAGGTGATTAACCTAACCACTACTCCACCTGGGCACACCACTGTTTTGCTTTTAAATAGAGCTTTATTTAATTACTTTTCTGAGGAAGAACAGTATTGCAAAATGTTCAGGAGACATCAAGCCTGGAAAGATCCCTCTGCTTACCAGCCCTGCCCACCAACTCTGTAACTTGCTCAGCTCTTAATCCTCAGTTCCTGGGTCTCCTCTCTGAGGAGGGGCCTCCCAACAATGGTATGTGACTCTCCCCATCTATTAGGGCTTAGCCTCTGCTCTCAGTGGGCACTGGATAAACAAGATAGCTATTCATTGCATTCTTCAGGCAGCTTCTAAATACTGGCTTTTGTCAGGTGATCTATTCATTGAGCATCTTTGCACACTTCTAGATGTGGATTTGGTGGGTCAGAGATACATATTACCTCGATACCCACCACAAGTGGGGCTGTCTCACATTTCTACCAGCTGTCTGTAATCCCTTGTCTTCCTTCATTTTTGGTTATAATCACTCTCACTCATCGTCTTGATAAATTTTTTTTTATGCATCTTTTTGACTTCTGTGAAATCTGGCCAACTTACTACACTTTGCATTTCTTTGTTCAGTACTAGAGTTGAATGCATTCTAATGTATGCTTATTTACCCCTTAAATCTTTCCTTTTTTGAAATGCTTCTCTTCTTTGTCAGTTTTTCTGTACTATTGATCTTCTTTCTTTCTTCATTTCTCTCTCTCTCTCTCCCCCCCCCCCCTTTCTTTCTCTCTTTCAAGGAAGAAATGAAGGCAAGAAGGAAGAGAAGGATGGAGAGTGGAGAGGAAGGAACATATTTACTTGTTTGTTTGTCTACTTTTAAATTTTCCTTCCCAGCCCAGAGTTGCAAACACCAGGTCCTTGGGCTTTCCATGGTCCACACCCCAGTCGTCTCAGCTGCCTAAGTCACAAGGCCCACCCCTCTTATTTCTTATAAGACTTTTTTTTACATGTGAAGGATAATAACCTTTTACATGAGATGCATAGTAAACATTTGTAGTACATATTTGTATATACGTGAAAAATATTTCTTCCCGTACATTTTCTCCTTTAACTTTTGTTATTTAAGCAATAACCAGTTAGAGTATAACATATATGGAGCACCCTGGTGGAACAGTGGTTTGGTCTGTTGCCGCCAACCAAAGCACAGACCACATGGTTCACGTCCCAGGCTGAGGAGAACAACCAAGATGAACAACTAAAAATAAAAATAAATAAAGTGCTTCTTTCTCCTCGCTCCAACTGCTTGACTGCCTATTTGCCTACCTGCAACTTTCCTTAAAAAATAAAAGTATAGTCTATAGTATGTATATTTCATTTCACCATCCAAATTTTATGTTGTTAAACTTGCCAGTTCTTCCGTTTGCAATTCTGCTTCAATAACATGTTTGGGAAGGCATTCTCCACACCAACAGGACAGAAATACTTTGCCATTGTTTCTTCAAGTGCTTTGTTTAAAATTTGTTTACATCAAAATTTTAATCTCTTTCAAACTTGCCTGGGGCTAAAAAATGAGGTGCAAGGCTCTAACTTTTCATTTTCATGTGGGTAGCCTGTTTCTACCCAACTTTGTGTAAAGAACTCACAGGGGCGGGGGGTGCTGGTGGTGTCTGTCTCCTGCACCCCCCCACCTCCTCGCCTTCCCTGCTTCCCAGCTCCCAGTCTTCCTCTTGGCTGTGGAAGGGGAAAGCCACCAGCTGGAGAGCCAGGGCAGCTGGAGAATCCAGCTTTATTTACTCCCCAGCTCGCTTAGTTACCTGCCTTTTGCATCCCTGCAGAGAAGGTCCAGGCGACTGGGTGATCACCTCAGGTAACCACCCAGGTAACCACCTCAGGTAACCACCCCAGGTAACCACCCCAGGTAACCACCCCTCCCCCTGGTTCCCGGATTCTAATGACTCAGGAGGTCTGACACCTTCCCTGTAATCCTCTTTTCCTTAGTTCACCCCTTTGTGTAGGCCACCTCCTCCCTGCAGCACCTGACACCTGGGGGATGCTCAGCTTTCCCCATTTCTCTGGAATGTTGACTTTTGCTGTATACCGATTTTCCCTCAGTCTGCTGCTGATCTTATCTGCCGATCCTTATGCCTGCTGTCCAGTTCTCACTGCCTAATCCCTGTGCATTTTAATTGCAAGTAGAGCGAGGCTCCTGTATTACTATCCAAACGTTCTTGGCGTGCTTCATGTTTTCACTGCTATATTTCATCAAGTTTCCCAGAAATAGTTTTGGGTGTTGATTGTGCTTAATTTGGACAAAATGGTATCATTTAACAAAATATTTCCTTTAAGGACAGGTGCAGGCAGGAAAGAAGGTGAGTAGAGTCAGGTAGGCGGGAAGAGAGAGAAAGAAGCACCTTATTTAATTTAGTTGTTCATCTTGGCTGCTCTCTCAACCTCCCCACATTCCCAACCCAGGATATCACCCAGGATCCTTGGGATGTGTGTGGACTGCACCCACTGAATGCGTCTGGCCAAACTGCTACTCCACCAGGATGTAAATATGTATCTTTCCAATAATACTCATTTTCATTCATGAATATAATATTTCTAAAGTTGTAGGGGACAGGGATCATGTCTGTCTTACTGAAAAATGATTTCATGGAAAAATGAAACAACATCTTTCAGTAAAGTTTAATGGTCTGCTTAATTAATTTTAATTCAGCATTGTAGTTTTGTTGCAACCGCGCAAGTTATTACTCCCATTATATCTTTCTTTTCTTTTTAAAGCAAAGGTACAGGCAGAGATGAAGGCAAGTAGGCAGGTAGGCAGGAAGAGAGAGGAGGAAGAAGCATTTTTGTTTTATTTTTATTTTAGTTGTGTATCTGGTTGTGTCCTCTGACCTGGGTTGCGAACTCATTTCTGTGGGATGGATATGGACTACACCTGGCTGGAGCCAGTGGACGAAATCACTATTCCACCAGGGGATGCCAATTCCCATTATATTTTTCTAACTGGTTATTACTTGTGTGAGAAAGGAGAACTATTAACTTTTTGAATTTTTGTTTGCTTAGTAGTTTTCATTTGACACTCCTGAGTTCTGTAAAGATGCCATTATTTTGAAAATATTCATTTGTAGATTATTTCATCTCTTCCTTTCTAATATTTATAGCCTTGATTTTCTTAGTTTGTTGACTAGAGCACTTTCAGATTATGTCACGTAGTAACAGTGATGGTAGAAATCCTTGTCTGTTTCTGAGGTTTGCAGTAGGTTTCAGTGAGATGCTTTTCATCCTAAATATGTTTAATCCACCCTACTTCATTGGCCTCAAAAGCCAGGGACTCATTTAGAATTTTATCAAAATATTCTCTGACTCTTATGAGGTTAGCCTAAGGAATCTCTTTTAACTTCTTTTAGAGTCATTTTCTCCCTTGAAGAAACTCTTGCCAGTGTCATCGTAGAGGCAGACAGGCAGCATGCTTCTCGGAAAAAGGACAGAATTCTTGTCTTTGAGCATCTGCTGGTGATGCCCCCAATACAGTTCTCAGGGTGTCATCTGAGAAGTGCAGGATGAACTTTGTCCTCCAGGCCACCCTCACCGTAATGTCACTAATAACTCTCTTAACTAATAACTAATAATTCTCTTTGAAACCATCTCACACCATACAAATGCCATTCTATCCATAGAAAAACTGATTCCAGATATCAGTACTTTAAGTTCTGAAGGAAATCTGAGATGTCATAAAACGAAATATTTGGATTCAGCAAACTATCTTCTTGGCATTTATTCTGAGGACCGAATTGGAGGTGTGTGCAAGATGACCGTCATAGCATTATCCTCCATTGCAAAATTTACAATTGACTTTTAGTGCCCAATAAGAGAATTGACTAGCACACAGTAGGTGCTCAATTAATTTGTTGAAGAAATGGGTTGTATATTTGCTAGATTATAGGATTCTGTAACCACTGAATGTTGTGCTGTATAAAAAACAGTTGTGAAGTGCACCCTGGTGGCTCAGGCGCTGATGGGCTGGCATGTGGACGATGTAAAGCCCGAGGACCCGGCATTGAGAACCAGGGCTGGGGTGTAAAAAACCAAAATGAAACAAGCAAATAAATATTGCTTCTTCCTGCTCTCTCTCCCTTCCTTCCTGCCTGCTTTCATTCCTGTCTTTCTTCCTCTTTAAAAAATAAAGTTCTGGACACGCCCTGATGGAGCAGTGGTTAGATCAGTCACTTTTGAAGAAGTTCGGGCTGCATACCCCTGGGTTCGAATCCTGGGTCTCCAGGGAAGTAACCAGTGTGAACAACCAAGTGGGAATAAAATCAAATGCTTTCTCTTCCTCTCTCTTTCTACCTGCCTGTCTACAGGCCTTCATTCCTGCCTGCACGTTTCCTCTAAGGCAGGGGACAAAAACAAGTTGTGCCCTAGAGTTATTCCGTGGCTCATGAAAACGTTGGATGCATTTCCAATTTTAAAAAATTCAAAAAGCAAAACAAAGTTGTATGTTCCTTCTGTACAGTCCTATTTTTGTATGATGTCAGTAAATAAGTGTGAGTGTGTATATGTGCACACTGGGCACTCAGAAACCAGGAGGGGCCCTGATGAAGAAGGTTTGTAAAGAGAATATTCACAGATGCTTTGGAAAACATGCAACAATGTCTTTGAACTTCTTTACAGCAAGGAGAGTCAGAATTTAAGGAAGATGCCAGGCAAGAACCCATTACACTACTTTTATTTTCTCTCTTACACTGCTCGCTCTCTTCTAATATATGGAACTCTTTGTCACTTCTGTTGCTTCTTATCTCTGCCCCCTGCAAGAATAGAAGCTCTGTTGGGAAGGGTCTTTGTTTTGTGTGCTGACGAGCTCAGGCTCTGTGAACCTTGCCTGACATATGGTAGGTGCTTGTCAGTCTGACTCATACGACTGAATGAGCCAGACACGGTGCAGCACTGGACTGCGGGCTCACCTAGTGCGTCTGCAGCACTTCGTTTGTGCAGGTGCCCAGCGCTGCCCTCAGGAAGGTTTCCATTGTAGGCCCACAAATGCAATACATGCATTCCTCAGCCAAGACATTTTTGCATGAAAAAAAACCTTCAGCTTTCCTTTCCTTATGGAAGCAACAACAGTAACATTTAAAATATACAGAAACTAAATTAAGAAAATCAATCCCACCCCTCAGAAGATCACTGCAGTGTACAGTCTGATACATTTTCCTGTCTTCTGGGTGCATTTTTAAGCGGTGGCACGTTCGACGTTACTGCTTTACCTGTTTACAGCTTTAAATCACACTGTCCAGCACGCTGCCTCGCTTTTCTTACAGGATTTCATCCTGGAACATTATAGTGAAGACAGCTGCTTGTATGAAGACGAAATAGCAGATCTGATGGACCTGAGACAAGTATGTTTTGTGTGCAGCAGGAGGGAGGGTCGCGGCTAGTGCTTGTCATGTCTCCGAATGTCCCAGGAGGGCACACTTGGGGTCTTAGGAACCTCTAGGGATCGTCAGAATCAAGTATTCCACTGGCTACGTGAGACCACAGAAGAGACTTACCCTCTGACACTTTGGGAACTTCCTCCCTCCTCTCAGAGCCCATGATCCCCCATAATGGGCCAGGTCCACAGAAATAGCACATTCTAGTATCTTCTAGGGCGGGCTGCCTGCTGTCTTCCTGCTCACACCCCCTTGTGTCTGTGGTTCCTCCTGTCAGGCCTGTCGGACGCCCAGCCGAGATGAGGCCGGGGTTGATCTGCTGATGAGCTACTTCATCCAGCTGGGGTACCTGGAGAGCCGGTTCTTCCCTCCCACCCCACACATGGGGATCCTGTTTACCTGGTAGGTGCCCGAGTCTGTGAGGCTTTCCCACCTGGGCCACAACATGGCGCCCTCTGTCTGAGTGTGGCCCATTCAGGCCAGAGAGCCTGGAAGCATGCAGATAGACTGGTGTTTATTTATGGCGGGGTCAGGGGAGAAAGCCCCAACAGACTGTGGCTGCTTGCTTCTCAGAAGTAGTGAGCTGAGAAGTGACTTTCTCATGCTCATTGTATTTTCAGGGAAACACTCAGGCTCTGAGGCAAAACTAAGATTCTCGGCCAGATTGGTGGGAGTGCGGGTGGGGGCATCAGTTTTGTCCCAGTGACAGGGGCAACAAAAGGAACTCCATCAGATTTCTAAAGTGGAAGCATATTTGATTTTTCTCCAGAGTTGATATTTTCCGAGAGTAGTGTTGTTTACTTTCTGATTTACCACTTCTCAAGTGAGCGTGAAAGGAGTAGCTGAGAGCATATTCAGTTAAATTTCACCACAGCAGGTGGCTGCGGGATGCCTTCCTTTTGAAAGGAAAGGCAGATGGCCTTTCCTCAGGATGTCTGCAGGGGTGAGAGGGCAAAGGGGATTTCTCCTTAGTGTCTCATTAGGAAGACTTTCCTTGTCTCCTTCCTGGTGATGTGCATTTTAAAACAAACCCTGAGCCTTAGACTTCAGGAAAGATTATGAAGGACTAATAACTGCTATAGTCCATTTAAGAGAAGTCATATGATTTTTAACACTAATTTTCAGAGTAGTTTTAGGTTTGCGGGAAAGGTACAAAGATTTCCCATGAACCCCCTTCACCCTCCACACTTAACAGCCTCCCCACTATCAGCATCCCCCCACCAGAGCTATACATTCATTACAGTTGATGGATTTGACACGTTATCACCCAAAGTCCATAGTTTACATTTGCGTTCACTCTTCATGTTGTCCATTCTGTGGCTTTGGACAAATAGCTAATGACATGTATCCATCATTATAGTATCACACAGATTAGAATGACTGCCCACAAAATCCTCTGTCCCTCCTATTCACCCTTCCAAGCCACTGATATCTGTCTCCATTGTTCTGTCTTTTCCAGAATGTCCGCCATATTCTGCAGCAATAGCTGGCAATCAGACAGTACGTAGCGTTTTCAGATTGGCTTCTTTCACTTAGTGACATGAATTTAAAGTTCCCGCATGTCTTTCCATGGCTTAATAACTCTTTTCCTTTTAGCACTAGGTAATATTTCACAGTATGGATGCATCTCAATTTGACTCTCAAATCACTCCGGAAGGACATCTTGGTTATTTATTTAGGCTTATTTCTGAGTGTGATTGTGGGTGTCTTTATTCAGTATGATTAGACCCATCATCTTGCTTGGAAATGAAAGCCTCACGGCAGGGGCATTTTTGACTTTTATTCAAGAAATAAATCTTTTCCATTTTCACCCCAAAGTGACACTGTCCAGTCATGTAATTGCATGTTCTCACAGCGCATTTCTTTCTGATGCAGGTATGACTCTCTCACCGGGGTTCCAGTCAGCCAGCAGAACCTGCTCCTGGAGAAGGCCAGTGTCCTGTTTAACATCGGAGCCCTGTACACCCAAATCGGGACCCGGTGCAACCGGCAGACACAGGCTGGACTGGAGAGCGCGGTGGACGCCTTTCAGAGAGCGGCAGGTGCGTCTCCGGCAGGGCTGCCGGGAGAGTGCCCGGCCCACGCTTGGCCTCCCTGGCCTGGAAGGGCCAGACCAGGTTCAGCACTGGTGAAGCTTCCCACTCCGCGAGTTACTTAATGGTTACTTAATGGTCTCCTCGTCTGGGTATGGCTCGTACACACAGTGGTTAACGATTAACCTTTTCCAAATGAGTGACCCTGAGGATGGCAGTGAATGACTGTTCTTTGAACACAACATTAAGAACATACTCTTTCCAGAGTAGCAACATGTGACTTTGCCTTCATCAGGTTTGCCTCATCAGTGCCTGACTGTCCATACCTTTACATTTGCTCCTTCTGCCAAGTTCGCCCACTTGAAGTTGCTCTTCTCAGCCCTCTGTCATGTCAAGTGACATGTAGCCATGTAGCAGCAACCTACAGAGGACCGGGGTGGCGTGGCCGCCGGACTGGGGTCAGGGGCTGGCCGGGTTCTGCTCCCGGGTGTCCCGATTGATGAGGACACAGCATTGACCAGGCGCCATCCCCAAACTGGCCACAGCATGTTTCCTTCTATACTGGTCATCATCACGCTGCTTTGAGGCGTTCTCCAAGCAAAAAACATTTGGGCGTATCTCCCTTTTCTCTATAAGACTGGGAAGACGCATAGTTTTGCCATTTTGGCTAATCATGGAATTGCTTATATGAAAATGATTGACCCCGCAGGATGAAGTGATAAGCTAAGGTTCTATGTGGCAGTCCATTGGTTTCACCGACTGTCTTTCTTGGGCTCATCTTACTGAAGAATCTGAAGCAGGTCCACTTGGTGACCTTCTCTGAGGTGACAGAGATATGGGCAGTATGAAGGCCGAAGCCAGAGGGGAGTGAACCCCAGAGGGTATCTAATTCAAAGGGAAATGAAAACCTAACATAGGAGCGAACTGGGAAGAGCATGAACTAGTGGCAACTGCTGCCCTTCTCCAGGGCACTCCTGCTTTGCAGCAAAACCAGAGGAACCAGTCAGATGGGATTTGTGTGGGGCTTTTATTTCAGCTCCAGGCTGAGTGTCAGTGACAACTACCTTCTAACATATAAAAGTCAGCTGAGGGCTACAGCATGAGACTTTCGTTGAACTGGGGCGGAGTTGCTCTCTCCTGAGGGCCTGGGGCGAAGTCCTGAATGTCCACATGACTCAGGTGAGCATGTGAGCCTGTGCACCCCCTTCCTTCCTAGAGCCTATCAGTCGTCCTGCTGCTGTCTGCTGTCCACTGCAGAAATGCCTGTCGTGTTGGCATTTCTCCACATGAGATGGATGTGACAGAGAGCTAGGTGGTTTCCTTGCTTGATACAGGTGTAAATGTTTTAGAAGACAATCCGATTTTTGTTTACATGTTGATAAATTAGCATTTTGCAGAACAAAATGACCACTTAAAAAAAATGACCGTTGTTATTTATTCATTTATTTTATTTTTTAAAGGGAAGGTGCAGGCAGGAATGAAGATGAGTAGGCAGGCAGGCAGGAAGAGAGAGGAGGAGGAAGTACTTTATTTTATTTTTATTATAGTCGTTCACCTTGGTTGTTCCTTTCGGCCCTGGGTCTTGGACCCCGAAACTTGGGATGTGTGTGGGAGTGCGTCCAGGGTGCAGTGAACCATTAGGCCACCAGAGTGCCCTGAAGTGAAGCATTTGGTCCATTGGCATGAGGAGCACACAGATTGCTGTACACCTGTCTCTGGAATGGTTTCCTCCTCCCAGAATGAAACTCTGCGCCCTAAGCGGTGCCTCTCCATTCCTTCCCAGCTCCCGGCAACCCCATTCTTTTGTCTCCACAATTTCATCATCCTTAGATACTCTGTCTTCATGCAGGTCTACCATCTTTATCCTTGTGACTGACTTATTTCATGTAGCATAGTAATGTCTTCATTTTGTTGCACATATCAGAATTTCTTATTAAGGTTGAAAAATGTTCCATTGAATGTACCACACTATTCACGTTATCTGTCTGTGGACATTTAAATCGCTTCAGCCTTTTGGCTGTGAGTAATGCTGCCATGAACATTGGTGTCAAAGTATCAGTTTAAGACTCTGCTTGCCATTCTCTGGAGGGGTGCATAGCCAGGAGCAGGATGCTGCATCTGATGGTAATTGAGAATCAGATGGTGTAGGACACCAGCGTTATATTTTTGCTGTGTTTTCTTGCACGCTTCTGAGCAATATGATCCTCATGTAATGTGCAAAATATTTCTGCTTGTAGGGGTTTTAAACTACCTGAAGGAGACATTCACTCACACTCCGAGTTATGACATGAGTCCCGCCATGCTCAGCGTCCTGGTCAAAATGATGCTCTCACAAGCCCAAGAAAGCGTGTTTGAGAAGATCTGCCTTTCTGGAATCCAGAATGAGTTCTTTATGCTGGTCAAGGTGGCTCAGGAAGCTGCCAAGGTGAGTCCTCCAGCTTCCTATGATTTTCGAGGGAGGAGAGGGGGCCGGGTTGCAGGGGTTTCCCAGGGCACGGCCAGGGTGCTGTCTCCCTGACAAGGAGCAGCATTTCAGACACGGATCTCTGATCCCATCTGCAGCTCAGCCTAGAAACCAGCCTACTGACAGGTGCCTGCTCTCCCTGGTAACTCCGGCACTGACAGCACGAGGAGCACTTGGAGTGGCTCCCAGATTCTGAAGGGCTTCTGGCAGGCCCGCTGCAGAGAAGAAAGGGCCCTTTTTCTGCAGCCTGGGTGTGCAAGGGCCCCACGCTGGCTCCCCCTCCAACCGTCCTTTCTGTTGCAGGTGGGGGAGGTCTATCAGCAGCTGCACGCGGCCATGAGCCAGGCGCCAGTGAAGGAGAACGTCCCCTACTCCTGGGCCAGCTTGGCCTCGGTGAAGGCCCACCACTATGGAGCCCTGGCCCACTACTTCACGGCCACCCTCCTCATCGACCACCAGCGTGAGGCTCGGGGGCTTCGGGGCTCTGGCACGAAATCTGGTGGGCTGCCCCCAACCCAGTAATCAAGATTGCATTTTTTTAAAGGAAAGGGGCAGGCTGGAATGACGGGAACAGACAGGCAGGGAGAGAGAGGAGGAAGAAGCATTTTATTTGATTTATATTTAGTTGTTCGCACTGGTTGCCTCCTCCTGCCACCCGGCACTCGAACCCCAGGACACAGGCCTCACCCTTTGGAGCAACTGACCCTGCTGCTGCGCTGCCAGGACGCTCCAAGATAACACCCTCTCTGAGGGTGGAATTAGAAGTAAAACACATCCCACATTTACTACACTCATAAGGTCTTTCTCCTGTATGAACTCTCTGATGAGAATGAAGGGTGGAGCTACAGGTAAACGATTTCCCACATTCCTTGCACTCATAGGGTCTTTTTTCCTGAATGAACTTTCTGGTGATAACAGAGGATAGAGCTACAGGTAAAAGATTTCCCACATTCACTACACATATAAGGCTTTTCTCCTGTCTTTGGTGTTGAATTTTAAATGAACCAAAATTAATGCAAAGGTAATTGATAATTTAAAAGACAGGCATGGCAAAGCTATGCTGAGCCACATTGGAGTCCAAAGCAAAAAGAAATTTTGATGTTTTGTCACAGATTTTTTTTTTTTTTTTTGACATTGCAATAGATATTTGGGAAATTGTTATCTTGATTGCTGAGATTTGGGGCTGGGAAGAGTGCCTCAATCTCCTTACCCTGGTCTTGGCTCTAAACTGAGGTTGGGTGGGGCTTTTGTTGTCCTTAGTACTAATTAGCAGCCCCCAGAGTAATGAAAAGGATGGTGTCCGGAGCGAGACCACCTGTGCTCTCGTCTCAGCTCTGCCTCTGTCTAGCTGTGTGAGCGTGGGAAAGTCGCTTAGCTGCTCTGTTGCTTCCGTTTTCTGATGCGATGGGAACCTACCTCAGGGGGCTGTGGTGAGAAGGAACAGGCTGTGCAAAGCCAGTAGTGGGCTCTCTGCATGCGCGTGCTGCTGCTGGTGATCTGTAGCCCGGTAGGTGGGACAAGCCCTGCAAACCCCTGGAAATGCAGTGCTGCAGTGACTGCAGGTGAGACGCACATGAGGCAGCAGTTGCATTCTTTGCTGTGGTCCTGGTGTGGGCAGTGTCTTAGAAGCAATGACATTTGAGTTGGACTTTGAGCTCCGAAGATAAGGAGGGGAAGGACAGACCGACCACAAAGAAAAAGACAAACATCTGATTTCATTCGTGTGTGATCCATACCGAAACCAAAGACATGCACCAAATCAAACACAAAGAGACTTTTTGTCTGTAGAATCAAAATGAATGGTTCACAGAAGGAAAGGTTGGGCCCATGGTGGTAACAGAAATCAATTATGTGGTGCAGGAGAGCATGGGCTGTTGGGGGTGAACTGCGGCATCCACAGATCTTGATTCGCAGCGACCCACATCTTCAGCATGTATAATGTTAGGGTGCAGCATTCCTTCAATTCAGTTAATGAAAAAAGAGCACCGAGCTGAGGAGTGGAGTTCGCTGAAAGCATGGAGGTAGTGATGAGTGCTCTGGTGACGTTAGAGTGGGCCTGTGCCAGGGATGGTGATGTTGAAGCTGGGGGGCCCTCTTTGCAGGTTCAGTCGGAGGAGGTGGGACTTTGTTAGGAGGTTCTGGAGGTGGGTGACTTGGAGGAGATTGAGACAGGAGACTCGTAGCCAAGTCATGAGCCCTTGAGTGTGCTGACCTTGAGTGCAAAGACTTGTGGGTTGGCTTGCCTGGGGTGTGTCCAGCGCTGGGGTGCCTTCTAAAATTGGAGAAGAAGGGGACCTGGAGGTGCTTTTGAAAGAAGTGTCTCCAGAGTCTAGGGTGTGATCATGAGTCTGGACTCACCCTGTGGTTCTCATTGCAGTGAAGCCAGGCGCGGACGAGGACCACCAGGAGAAGTGCCTGTCCCAGCTCTATGACCACATGCCAGAGGGCCTGACACCCTTGGCCACGCTGAAAAATGAGGACCAGCGTCGACAGTTGGGTGTGTGTCCCTCTTTTGCTCCCTCCTTCCCCGTACCCAGTTTGAGGCCCGCTGGTCCTGCTGGCAGACAACCCCAGACAGGTCCCCAGGGCAGGCCTCAGAAGGCGTCCTGACTCATTGTGGCCACTCAGAAACCGTGAAACATAGTCCTGCGGCCTCATCAGACTTTCTGAACCATGTTTTCCCGATTTCTGTGAGGGCCCGGCCTCCCACGCTGGAGCCGGAGCTTTGACCATCTCAGCATCTAGTGTCCAGAGGCTGGCCCCTGGCCGGTCTGATATGGAAAGACGTGTTTGCTGATTTTCTTCTGCCACACCTAAGGCCGGGTAATGAGTTGTCCTGGTTAGGTCTTTGCCAAGTCTGGGTGAATATCTCTTTCCATGTGTAAACAGCCTCCCTCTACTCCCCATGCCCTCCCCTCCCTCCACTGTCGGTTTCCCCATCTCAGTGATGGTGATGCCATCTTTCTGGGTTCACAGGAAGGGACACCGGGACTCGTATTCTGCTGTTCTTTCTTTCTCATTCCTTATTTGATCAGTAAATCCCAAGGACTCTACCTGGAAAGCATTTCCCAGATCTGACTTCTTACCTACCACCCCGGTCCAAGCTTCACAACTATGGACTCACTTTATCCTCACTCAACCATATGAGACATAACACGTTCCTGTTTTTCAGCTGAGGAAACAGAGGCCCTTGGCTTGGTGGCTTTTTGCAGTGTCCTCATAACTGGTTTCTCTTCTTTCCTCTTTACTTCTCACAGTCTGTTATCTGCGGTCAGATCATCTCAGTCCTTTGAGGTACCGCGTCCTAATGGGCTCCGTTCTCACCCACAGTCGGAGCGGAAGTCCTCACCCCACTTGTGTAAGGTGGGACCTGGTCTGGACTCTTTCATGGCCCTCCCCTTCTCTCCAGCCCTCACTCCCTCTAGTCACACTCCCAGCCAGTCTCCTTGTTGTCCTAGAACGTGCATGCTCTGCCCCAGGGCCTTTGCATTTGATGGTCCTTTCAGGAATGCTCTTCTGTGTGACAGTTGCTCCTTCACTTCTCGCAAGGCTGCCTTCAGAAAGGCCTTCAGAAAGGCTCACCCACCATGGAAGAGCCCTGGAGTTGCTGTGCTCGCACTGCTCCCAGCCTTCACTGGCCACTCTGCTTGCCCTGCTTGATTTTTCACCATAGCCTTATCCCCACACCATCCATCATGCATTTCCTTGCTTGTTGATTATCCATCTTCAACCACGAGCATATACACTCCATGAGCCAGAGGCTAGTTTTTGTTGATCGCCTTATCTCTAGTGCCTGAAACACGGAGTAAATACTCGTAGAGTGAGTGTTGTGTAGACACGGTGAGCATATCACACGCACACGGAAGAGACTTGAGCCATCCAACCAAATCTTTCAGAAACGAGAACTGAGCGGAGCTGTGGGCGCTGGGGCTATCCTTGAGGTATTCACTTTGCAATTTAGGACACTTGTCACATGGTGGTGGTTTCCTGTTGGCAGGCAAATCCCATCTGCACAGGGCCATTGCCCATCACCAGGAGTCTGCGCGGGGTGCCAGCCTGTGCAGGAAGCTCCGCCACATCGAGGTGCTGCAGGAGGTGCTGTCGGTGGCGCACCAGCGGTCCCGGCTCAAGTACGCTCAGCACCAAGCAGACGACGACCTGCTGAACTTGGTCGAGGCGCCCGACATTATTGGTAAGTGACCCACGTGCCAGGTGTCGGGTGCCCCGTGTGTGAGAGGCAGGGGCCCTCTGGGCTCATCCTGCCGGGGCTGCAAACCCTCACTGCCCTTTGGCAGGGGTTCTGCACTGTTCCCCAGACTCAGTGCTGGGCTCTGGGAGGGCAGACGTGCTGCCTTGCCCTGGAGTCTCATCGCCTCAGCCCCGAGTCCAGGGCTTTCTTATTATCCTCGTCCTTGTCGACCCCTTTGTGAAATCTGACTCCCCTCCTGCCTGCCTCACCCTCTCGGGCAGCGGGGCACCCTGCCACCTTGCTTCTGCTCCCCCTTCCTGCTCTACCGCTTTGCTACTCTTCAAGCCCAGTTCCATGCGCTCCTCCTGGCCTTCAGAAGTCTGCTCGCCCTGTTTTGCTGCCTCCAGGTCCCTTTCCTTAAAATCTCACAGCCTCCTGGCCATTCTATCCTGTCAGGAAACCCCTGAAAGTACCTTTCATCTTGACTCCGCACCCAGTCACTGCCACCTGCCTTCTGGGAAGCCCCTCGCTGTTGTCTGTTCACCTCTGGCTCCATAGTTTAAAAGCCGGTGCTTCTAGTCTCTCTCCTAGGCTTACTCTTGCCTGTTTTCTCCGTGTTTTTATCCACTCCACATTTTCACTTTCTTTTTTTTTTTGACAACAATTACCATTATTAATGAAATGAGAAGTCAGTTTTTCATTGATGCGGTAAAATCAGGGGATGCAGGGAAAAGTTTTGCTTTGGTAGTGGAAACTGTTCAATATCGAGTTTAGTGTGTGTGTGTACACGGGCACATTTCAGGTCGACCACGTAGTCTTCTTGATGGTAGTTGCCATGCTGCGTGTTAGATCTCCAGAATTTACTCATCTCACGCAACTGACACTTCGTACCTTTGACCAACATCTTCCTAGTTCCCCTTTCCTCCCACCCAGCAGCACCATTCTGCTCTTGGCTTATATGAGTTTAGCTACTTTTGATTCCGTGCTAAGCATCTCCAAGGTGTCAGAGTTCTGTCCTGCGTTCAGGCATGTAGAGCTGAGCTGGACAGTTGTTAGTGCCCTGGGGTAGGTGGTGATCAGTTTGGGCCAAGAGGGCAGGGCCTCCCTGTGAGGTGACTCTCCAGTGAAGAATGACTAGACTCTTGGCAGGAGTTAGGGGAGGAGAGAAGATGGCCCAATGGAGGGAACCCCCTCCCCCCTACTCCAGCCTCACCTCCTACAATCTCTGGTCCTAGTTTCACCCCAATTTTTGCAGACCAGCCCCTTAGAAACAGAACCCTGCTGTAGCTAGCTGTGTTGGGTTTGTCAGTATAAACACTGGCTGATACCTCCTGAGCTTTTGAGGTCTGCCAGGCACAGCAGTAAGACTGCACACATACTTAGCTCTCGGTTAACTCTCCCACCAGCTCTATGAAGGGAAGACTGGTATTGCCCTCACTTTACAAAAGAGGCAGTGAAGGCTGAGGGAGCGCAAAGTCCTTGCTTGCCTCAGGTGACTAAGCTGTAGGTGGAAGCTCAGGGATTGTTCCTCACAGACATTGGCCACCTCCTTGACCCCACTGGCCACATGGTGTTCTTTGTGGCCAGGAGGTGGAGATAAGACCTCTGCAGAGGAAAAGAGACTCACAGCTCCTGACCAGGCTGTTGAGGGTGGTGGGGCTGCTCCTATAGTGCAGGGACAGCCCTTCCCAGCTCAGTGAAGCACGGGGTCATCCTAGGGATAGAGGGACATGCCCCACCTTAGTGGCAACTGCTTCTTCCCCAGATTTCCTTCCTTCCTCCCTCTCTCCCTCCCTCCCTCTCCCATTGACCTAGCCTGTTCTGGGATCCTTTGTGAGAAACTAACAAGCCTCATGGTGAGGGTAGATGTGAGCCCACCACAGATATGCTGGTCAAGAGTTGAGCTAATAGATGAACACAATTTGGCAGACTTCTCACTGTGAAATCCTCACACCACATCTTTAAAACGAAAACAGATGCACATCTCCCACCAGGGATTTCTGCCAAGAGACACAGTACCTCCAGTCTTCGATAATAGCCACACCTGAAACTTAGGTAATGCCTCTGGTGGGTGGGGAATGTGTCTGATTGTCACTACTCTGTCCCAGCCCCAGAGCAGGCTCATAGTCGGTACCCAGATGGAAGGACGACTGACCAGTCATCCCTTGTCTGTGTTATTGTTCAAGGGAAAGGATAAGTGACAAGGAAAATGTTTGCTTCCTCTTCCCTTCAGAGAAAAGACTTAGACCTTAGTTTTCAAAGATAGCTTTCAGTTCCAGAAACATTTAGGCTTTCCCTTTTCATCTTTTCTAGCTAAAACGGAGCAGGAAGCTGAAATCATAGTGCCACAGTTCTCCAAGTCGGCAGTGACAGACTTCTTCCAGAAGCTGGTATGTGGAGTGCCTATCTCATAGTGACCTGGGGCAGAACTTTACATATTGCAAACCTATAGCTGGGCTATTTGTAGATAGCTTAGATTATAGATTAGATTAGCTATTTTACTTAGGGTAGCTTTAAGATTTTGTGAAAGAATTTTTTCATTTATTTATTTTAGAGGAAGGAAGCAGGCAGGAATGAAAGCAAGTAGGCAGGCAGGCTGGAAGAGAGACGAGGAAGAAACACTCTCCTTTATTTTTATTGAGTTGTACATCTTGGTTATTTTAATTGTCTCCACTCCCCACCCTGCCCTGGGACTTGAACCCCGGTCCTTAGGATGTATGTGGACTGTGCTTAGCCAGAGTTGGCAAACTTAGCCCCTACTGCAGCAGGGCGTTCCCAAGATCATTAGAAAAAGATACTTTTACTTAAACTATATTGGATATTTTAGAGAAAATGGCAGTTAATGTTTTATGCGGCTGCTGTAGCACGTTATCCCCAGTATTAGCATCAGTCTCTGAGCAAGTCCGTGAGATACAGTCCAGGTCATGGCTACATTTCCTTTAGCTTTCAAACGAGATACTCTGCTAATGCTGCTTTCTTCCAAAGGGCCCCTTATCTGTGTTTTCGGCTCACAAGAGATGGACGCCTCCGCGAAGCGTGTGCTTCACTGTGGAAGACGGGGACTTGGGTTTCACCTTGAGAGGGAGCTCCCCAGTCCAGGTCCACTGTCTGGATCCTCGCTGTTCTGCTGCGGTAAGTGTGCGGCCTGCCGGCCGGGGCGGCCACCCTGGCCCCTCTACGGGCAGTCACGTGGGAAAAGCACAAAGAAGCTGGCCACAGGCATGCGTCTCGCCAGTGAACCGAGCGTTCCTTTATGTAAAAGGCCTGACTTGATGTGATGGGCCTCTTGTGGGTGCCACATGTCCAAGGACCGGAGGACTGATTCTTGCTTTCCGGAAGCAAGCTCTGGACAGACATCTGCTTTGGTAATGAAGCTGGGGACTGACTCAGGGGCTTGGAGGAGCAGAATGCTGACCTTTATTTAAATGGTCCTTTGCAGCTGGCAGGAGCCAAGGAAGGGGATTATATTGTTTCCATTCAAAATGTGGACTGTAAGTGGCTGACGGTGAGTGAGGTGATGAAGCTGGCGAAGAGCTGTGGCGGGGACGTCATTGAGATGAAGGTCGTGAGTCTCCTGGACTCTTCCTCCTCCTCCATGGTGAGTGCCAGCGCCCCGGCAGTGGGCAGCGAGGTGGAGGGAAGTTAGTGGGGGTCCGCGGCCTCCTGTCTGCCTCGTAGCAGTGGCAGCCCTGAGCTTGTCGTCACGGGGACATGCTGACCTTGGGTCAGAGGGGTTGCTGGAAAACTTTTTTTTTTTCTTTTTAAAGAAAAGGTGCAGGCAGGGTTGAAGGTGAGCAGGCAGGCAGGCAGGCAGGCAGGAAGAAACATTTTATTTAGTTGTTCATCTTAGTTGTTTCCCCAGCCCCAGGTCTCACACCTGGATCCTTGGATGTGTGTGGACCATCCTTTGTGTGTGGTCACCAGGGCTGACCAACTTTTGTTTTTCAATCCTATACATTAAAATAATTGATTCAGTTTTCTGATTCAATTCTTTACATTACAAAAGTAATACATACTTGTGATAGGAAAAATAAATAACTCAAATAGGAGAGAAGGGCTTCAGATGATGTGTGACAAGCCCTCTCCTGCATCAGAGACAGCATTAGCCACATCCTGTGAGAGTGGGGGCGGTGTGTGTCTGGGGGAGGAATTGTTCCATACATCCTGGTGTCACCTACCGCTGCACTGATGCTTCCTTAGATACTTCCCTCTGTAACAGTTGTCATTTGTTCATCCAGCCAGTGTCGAGTGAGCATCACCTGTGTGCCCCGCCCTTAGGTGTTGTAGCGACAGTGGGAACTTAGACAGGTCCCTGCACCCACACGCTGGCACTCAGGAAGACATAAGTGGCTGTGGTTCTGAGAAGTGCTGTAGAGAAAATGAAATGTGTAACGTGCTGAAATGTGAGAGAATGACCGTGTGGAACCGTCATCGGGGCTTGAATGGCCACCATTTGAGGGACAAGATGAGCATGCGGGCAGGGGGACCAATAGCTGCGAGGCTTCTGTTAGAGGAACAAAACGTGGCCTTTTAGTCGGAGCTTGGTGACAAGGGAGGGGGGAGAGGACGAGGCAGGAGGAGGCTGGGCCTCCTGGCGGTGGTGGGAGTTGGGAGGCCAATGGGCCTCTTATGCAGGGAAACCGCATGGTGTGATGTTTATTTTTTGAAGGTGTCTGCCGCCTGGAGGCTGGGTCCTGGCCAGCACAAGCAGCTTCCACCAGGAGGAGCGGCAGGGGAGGTGGAGGGAGGTGCAGGGAGGTGCTGCACCTGTGTCCGGTGTGTAGATGTTTTGTGTGAAAGATGTTGGGGAGAGGACGCCTCTAGTTTTGGTTTGAATGCTGCTTCAGCTTCATAATGATGAGGGGGGCAGAGGAGAGAGAAAGCAAGTATTGTGCAATAGATGACGTGACATTTCCTGTGAGCGGCCGAAGGCCCAAGGGTGCAGCTGAGATACAAAGCGTCTGGAGGTCACTTAGATGCAGGTGCAGAGGAAGGCTGAGACAGGTGGAAAAGGGGATTCGGGGAAGGAAAAGACCATCCTGCGGACAGTGGGTTGTGTTGAACACAGTTAAGAGGTGTGTGAGGGAGGCAGGGCCGTGTCTCTCTTTTAGCAGGAGGATAAAAGGACACTTTCTTGGAGAGATGGCAGCTCACAGAGGATGGGAGAGTGGATTATACCTTCTGTTGCGAAAAAGTGTTCAGAACAGGCAAATGCATAGAAACAACGTGATCAGTGGGGCTGGAGTACAAGGAAAGGGGAGTACGTACTAGTGAGCACAGGACTTCTTGAGCATGAAGAGTTCCGAAGTCAGCTAGTGGTGCTCGCACAGCTCTGAGTCTCCTGCAGGCCCGGTGCTCCGCTGATGGATTGCTTCCTGCTGCGCTGTCTCGGTGCCACGGGGATCCCTAGTCCTCCTCCCTGAATACCACTGAGGTAGTGGGAAGAATGCCAGGCTTGGAATCAGACCTGGAATCAGCCTCTGCCTACCATCAGCAGACTGTGACCTTCAAGTGAAAATCCCCCAGGCTTCAGTTTCCCTCTTTGTATAATATAAGCCCCGTACTTATAGGACTCCTGGTAAAGCTCTGAAAGTTCTAGAGATGTGCCCCTGCAAGATCTGGGGGTGGGAGAGAGATCTAGGGTTGAGTGGTGGGACATGTGGTGGGGGTGTGTGTGTGGGAGAGAGATCTGGGGCTGGGGCTGGGACACGTGGTGGCGGCGGGGGCGTGTGTGTCTATCTGGGTAACAGGCACGCAGGAAGGAAGGGATGCCTGGAGGAGAGAGGAAGTGAGATCCAGATACCTGGAAGGCTCGTCTCTGGGACAGACACAATCACATGGAAAGCAAGGGTATCAGGAGGACACATGAGTGACTTGAGACTCTCGAGGAAAAGAATGAAATTACTGGAGGAATGTAGGAGTGCCAGGGAGTGGGACGCATTTTAGAGGTTTGGGATTAGGATTAGAATTCCAGAGAAGCCAGTCTGCTTGGTAAATACCCTCCAGCAACGTGCAGCCTTGGATGTGGGCCTCCGAGAGGTGGAGGGTGGTTGACAACTCCGGTTGACATTTTGCCTGAGAAGAGAATGGAGGGTGTTTGTACGGGAGTGTTTGCAGTGATGCAGACTCCAAGCAGGTTGAGGTTGA
Source organism: Solenodon paradoxus (assembly GCA_004363575.1). Lineage (NCBI taxonomy): Eukaryota > Metazoa > Chordata > Mammalia > Eulipotyphla > Solenodontidae > Solenodon > Solenodon paradoxus. The sequence goes on along the minus strand of RJWH01002587.1, from coordinate 108,213 downwards.
AAAATGTTTGCAGGCTTCAAATTTACTTCCAGGATTGTTTGCTTTATTAGTGTCCTTAATGACAGGTGTCTGTCCTGAACTGCACAGTAGGATCATGGGTAGTTTTACAGCAAGGGAGAGGCAGTCTTCTTCCAAGCTCATGGTATACATTTTATAAACTCAAATTGCTGCATCATTCCAATTCCTCTCAAGATTTGTATCATGAATTGTGAAGCTAACCACTTTAGAAATAGTGTATATTTACATACAGTGGCCTGATTTCAGTACCTAGTGCTCAATCAACATTTGGTGAACAAAACAATCTCCATGGTAGGCAGACCTTAGAAGTAAAATGTCTAGAAAACAAGTTTCTTCAGATTTTTCATCTGAGTCCTGTACATCCTTGAAAAATATTATTAACATAGTGTATAATGGGTAGAGTTTCTTTTGGGGAAGATGAAAACGTTCCAGAGATGGAAGCATTCATGCCACTACATGAATGTACTTGACACTGAACTGCACACCTAAAAATAGCTCACACGGTCAATGTTATGTATAACTGGTTCCTTACAAAAAGGGGAACAGTGAAGAATGTCTTCACTGTGGAATCTATATTACCTTCAAAAAGGCTGGAGTTGATATTCTCTACTGGAGAGGACTGATATCAAAATACAGTATGTGAAGAAAGCAGGCGCAGACCAGTGTGTGGTGTCTGTCTTTTAAAGAAAGACACTGTGACATACTAACACACATCAGTACCTGCATTTGCATGTTACCTCTAGAAGTTTAACAGAAATAGTGGCTATCACCTCAGGGGGAAGGCCTGGAATCCATGGTGGGAGGGACACTGCCTGCTCACTGCACTATTTTGTGTTGTTGACCACGAGTCTGTAGTACTTTTTCAAATATACTAAGAACCTTAAAGAGTGAGAAGTGTTCCCTAGCCTAAGTGACTACTTCTGAGCATATTCCTTCAAATCATCCTTTTTTAAGAGCCTAATTCTATATAAGCATTAGTCACCTGAGTTTCAGAATGACGCCAACTTAATTTTCAAGAGGAAGCTTGACGTGACAGATCTGTCTCAGGTGTTGTAGTCATTTCTCCCTCTCTCAAGGGATCCTAATACCCTTGTTCTTCTTTTCCTGCGTAGCATAACAAGTGTGCCACATATTCTGTGGGAATGCAGAAAACTTACTCCATGATCTGCTTAGCCATAGAGGATGACGACAAAACCGATAAAACCAAGAAAGTCTCGAAAAAGCTTTCTTTTTTGAGCTGGGGCACCAACAAGAACCGACAGAAGTCCGCCAGCACCTTGTGCCTCCCGTCGGTCGGGGTCACGAGGCCTCAAGTCAAGAAGAAGCTGCCCTCTCCTTTCAGTCTTCTCGGCTCCGACAGTTCTCTGTACTGACGTGAGCAGACAGAGATGTCCTGGCCCCAACATTTCCGCTGCTGACGAGGCCTTCATATTTGTGCCATAATGGAAAATGTCTAAACATGTTTTTATTCTAAATATTCTAAAAAGTGTTCTAAATTTGCATTTTCTCACGGTGTAAACTTACAGTTGGTATGTCTTTATAAACAAAAGTTACAAGAAATCTAGAAATTTCTGGAAAACACATCTTCAAGGAGCCTCACCATGTTGCTGCAAGTTATTTATTCTCTAAAGTATTATAAATAGGATAGTGTTGAAAAGATGGCTATTTTTCACAGCTAAAATTATTAATCTTAGTTACTATCAGTTAAATTTGCAGTTAGCTATTTAAGTCCTACTTGTAATAATAGCTTTCAGGCTTGGGTAATAGTTCATTCCTTAACCCAAAATTCACAAGACCCCAAATTAAATTAGGTCAAGGGACTAAAATGGACTTAAACTAGCATTGGAATTAACCTAAAATAAGATTTTACTTATTCTTTTCTAATACGAGTGTTATTTCCAGGTCAAGTTGAGTGCCAAATTTGTCATGACTTATTAGATTAAAAAAATTCAGGACCAGTCTTAGTTTCACGTCGAAGTTGCTAACACAGAGGCAGTGTTAGATGAAGATGCTGTCTACAAGGTAGATAATATACTGTTTGATACTCAAAACATTTTCACATTGTTTAAAGTAGGAAGTACATAATTATATATTTTTAGTCTTTAAGGTGGGTTAAAAAAACTACCTTTACATTTTATATGGTAAAGATGTAAATGATTAAAATTTAAAGAACTGTTTCACTTTCTTAGCAATTGATGTCTCTTGCTATACATTGGATGATACCGTGATTCTAGTAAGTCACTGTTGACACAGTACCGGTTACATAGCTAAAAAAAAAATACAGCATTGAAAGCTAATTTTGAGAATTAACAAGAATTGAAATCTTTTCTATTGTGCAATATCAAAAGGGAAAGTATATTCACTGCTCCCAGGACCATTTTTGTATAAATATTTAAATAAACATTCATTTTTCCTGAGTTGATGGTTTTCACTTTGATTTCACTTCAACTACCTCCTTTTCAAATGATTTCTACCCTAATGAACACATTTTTTGTATGTGTTTGATTTTTTAAAATGAGTGACATTTCACAAAACAGGACTTGAAGAACTTTCACGTTATCCTAGTATCTTTGGAAATAGAGGGCATCTGGAATTGAGGTGCCCTTTTGAATGGGCAGCTGTTCCTGTGATCCCCGAGCTTGCCTCCGAATGCAGCTGCCTCTGCCATTTTCTTGCTTGTCTTCCCATTATCGAACTGTATATTTACAAATACATTCTCTTCCTGTCTCACACATTGGCATATTATTTTTTAATGGTAACTCCCGACTCCAGGCTCTCTGTGTTCAAAAGACATGGCCGCTGATTGTAAACAAAGTGTACGGCCACCAGGAAGGGAGGAAGGAAGGAAGAAAAAAGGTACAATTGTTTACAGACACTGGCAGCGGCCCTCACAGCACGGGCACACGAGGACCAGATCTGAAAAAGTGGCCCTGCCATAAGGAACAAGGACTAGGGTGCACAGTGCTTAGCTTTGTTTCCTTTATATGGTCACATCCACCGGGTTTGGTCAGACCTTTTCATGCAGGTCAAGGCCACGCATTAAGAGCTGCCCAAGCTGAGCCTGAGTCCCTAATTCAACAGACTCCCTTGGGGAGCTCCCCGATGGCCCTCTTCATGGTAGCTGTGCCATCTGGGGCCCATTAACTTAAGTGCCCGAGGAGTGCGGGACCACCGGCAGGTTCCATCTTCGCTGACCTCATCTTCCACTGAGAGGACAGCTTTCATCTTGGGTTTTAAATATGAATAGAAAACAGGGTCTGGCAGTCTGGCTGAAAGAGAAAATGTAGCAGATGCTGAGAGAAGAGCCATCACCTGGACTGGGTGAAGAACGTGTGGATTTGCCGCGCTGCTGCGTAGCCAACAGCGGGCTCCAGTTGCTGCACGGAGGCGTTACTTAGTTGCTGAATACTTGGAAATGTCTGAAGCAGAAGGGGAGCTTTGACTTTTCCAACCCCTGGGATCTGTTGCACAGTCCACAGGAGAGATGGCACCGAGATCTGCACTGACTTCTTCAGGAGGAAAGGGTTCTTACAGGGCTCCCTGGTTTGCTCCTGAACCTGAATCAAAGTTAAGAAGAAGCACATGAGCACCCTTTAGAGGACCGGCAGTTTTCTCAACACTGTTCTGTGGAAATTGAGTTTTTCCACATTGTTTGGGTTGGCTTACCACTACAAATGTTTGCCTTTACCATAATGTAATTTTTCGGACAGGAGCAGAGTTAGGAAGAGATGAACCATAAGACAACACAAAGAAATAATGGTAAAAAGTAAGAATGTACAAAAATGCTTAGGATGAAATCGACAACATATTCTGAGGAATTCAGGTGTGTGCCTATGGTCCATCAAGAAACACTCCAGTTGTGTGGGATTAAATGGTGACTAGAAGTAACTAGAACTGCTTGATTAAGGACCTGGAGGAAACCTGTCTATCAGTCTTAGTTAGTGGTGGTTATAGCAAGGCATGATATCAAGGGAAGTTAGCCTGCACCTTAGTGTCTTGAACTACAGAGGAAATAATTTGGGTAACCCTTTCCCTTTTTTAGGATTTTAGGGTTTTTCTTTTTTCTCCCATCAGCCCTGGTCTCAAACCTGGATCCCTGATGTTCAGAGCCTGCGCGTTAGCCCCCTGAGCCGTAGGGGAACCCATCAAGGGCAGTTAGGAGTAGCTGGTTCTCAGCCCTGTATATCACAGGGAAAGATATAAAAACCACCACCACTAAAAAACGAGGCTCAGATTCCACCCCCACATTCAACTGGTCTGAGGTATGGCTCCTGTATTGCTAACTTTAAAGGCTCCCCGGGAAATTCTAGTGTACAACCAATGTAAAATCTGAGGACACTGGAGAATCAAGTTTAAAAAAACAAACTTGCCCAGAGTGCTGATGCTTCCCAAAAGCTATGTTGAGATGTAGCCAAGTAGTAGCTAGTTGAACTTTTCACCAGAGTAATGAGTCCTCACAGCCTAGAAGTCTAATCTCGGGTCTCTTCACTTGTTCACTTTGTTCTACGCTTGTCTAGGATGTGTCTTGAGCAATAAGCTCAGCTGGATGCAGAGGTGGCTTCTGAACTGAAATTCCTCCAAAAGGTTTTATGAACACAAGGAAAATATAGCTTGGACTGACAGATTTCAAGTATAGATAGGAAGGGCAGCAGCAGAACTAAAAGATCCATCAAGGCCAGTTGAGAGTCCCTAAAACAGGGCTATGGAGGAGGAATGGGAATCAGTACTTACTAACTGGATAATGAGGCAGGATGCTTCCATCTGGCTGGCCACTGGAAGCAACGCCATTCCTAGTTCCAGTACAGTGAACTTCTGCATGGCAGGGAAATACTGTTCACTCATCTTCGTTTTTTCAACTACTACAATTCCTTGAAGATGACTGGACTTCAAAGGAAGGAAAAAAGACAGCCATTTAACAAAACGCTTTTCACTGTTAAGAAAACTATCACTCCAAGAATGCTTGGAATGGAAGATGGTTCTATATGAATTATTCTAAATGATCAAGAGGGGATACAAGCCAATTTTCCATTTCTTTCAGTTTCTTCAGTTCCGTACTTACATTTCTAACCCGGACAAGCCTCTTTCTATAGCCATTTCCTGCCACCAAATCAGCTTCAGTAATATAAAGAATGCAGGATCTGCTAGACAAGTAAAAATCCACCAGTATCAGGCCATCCTCAAAAAGGATTTTAATTTTACCTTAAGAGAAAAGAGACACTGAGTGAGTGCTGTGAGCTCTGGATAAAAAGGGAACATAGGTAAAACGTTTTTAAAAAGTGTGTGGAGGCAAGGGCTAATGGAGGGGGTAACACACCGACCTTGCAGCCCCTGCGCCAGCTGTGACCCACGCCATTTCTCATTGGCCAACACGTGCCCAAAAGGCACGTGCACCGGGCCTGTATCACCAGGCAGGGTCCCTTCCATCCTCGACCTAAAGAGGGACACGCAAGATGTCACTTCAGCAGGTTGTCCTGTACAGCCGTACCTATTTCACTCCAAACCAGTGCCTCTTCGACAGGGGCCCGCCTGCAGAATATTCTTAAAAAGAAGGAATTATTGGCGCGCCCGGGTGGAGCAGCAGTCATAGGTCAATCGCCTCCGAAGTAGTGGAGTGCAGTCCACGCACATCCCAAGGAATCCTACTGAGTCCCAGGTGTGTATGGGGGACGGCGCGGGGCGGGGACAACCGGTGTGAACAACTAAATTAAAATAAAATGATCCACACACCAGGAAGAGTCCTGCCTACCTGCCTTCATTACCGGCTGCACCTTTCCTTTAAAAAAAAAAAAAAAAAAAAAAAAAAAAAATTTGCAAAGGTCTAAGACCCAAGAGGTTCCTGTATGGGTTGAGGCGTCCCTCCTTTTCGTCACCTGCCTGGCCCCTAATTCCCCAGCTCGGTTCGCGGCGTGGATCTCCAATCCCGTCCAGCGCCGAGACCCCAGCCCGCACCTCCGAAACTCCAGGGGATCGGAGCTCACCTACAGAGCGCGCTTCCGGGTTCCCTCCAGCAAGCAACCTTAGTCCGTCATCGGGCCCGCCCCCCGCCTCCAGAGGTGTCGGATAGGCTATGGTGTCGGAGATGGACATGTGATGTAGCCAATAAGACGACGAACAGCTCGCACTAGTCCCACCCCCGGAGAGGATTTGAACGGGACCCGCTGGTTGCCAAGAGCGACGGGTATGCAGTAATCTTAGCTCTGATTGGTCGGAGAGAAAGCGGAGCCTGTAGAAGACGTGGTTGTTGTGAAGTTCGACGCGTGAAGAAGGCGTCGGGGACTAGGCCCGCGGGACGCGGCAGGATTTAGGGAGCGGTCCCCGTTCTGCTGACATCTTGCTCGTCAGTCCAGTCCCTCTCTGCCCACCGCGCGCATCAAGGATGTTTCGGGGTTTTCGGAAAGGCCGCAAGGGCCAGTTTGTAAGTAGATCCCCCGGGCCCGCGCTCTGGACCGTGGGCCGGGAGTCAAGGGGCAGGGGTGGGATTTGGCCTGAGACTGAGGCAAAGCAGCGGCACCCGAGGAAGTGGGTTTCCTTTGAGAAACCAGACTTCTCGCGTCGTGGAATCCTGTCCCAGAGTGGGCCTCAGGTGGTCAGAAATCGTCCTGTCTCCCCCGCAGCGTTCGCTCAGGTGTCGGGGAATTCCGTGCGCACAACTGCCCGCGGCTCCCTGTTCCCTCTAAGGAGTCAACCCCGCCCCCGCCACCCCCCAGTCACCACCTCGCGGGCCTCCTTGGCAAGTCCCAAAGAGTCTACCTGCCAGATGCTTCTGGCAGCTGTTCCCGCCGCCACCCTCGTCCAGTTTCTAGGGAAGTGTCCTGGGGAGTGCGGGAGCGTGGCCCCGCGTGCACCCTCGCTGGGTTCCTATCAACAGCTGTTGCGTTAGATGAACAATGCCTTCTCCTAGGGGCTCCTCTCAGTAGGGAGGGCTTTCTGCTCCTGCATGTAATCATTGACCTTCTCCTTGAACTTCAAATGGGTAACCCTGGCCTGAGGTGGACCGGCAGTGGGGCTGCCTTCCTGCCCTGGGTTCATCTCTCCAAAGGGATCCTTTCAAAGACACATCTGATTGTGCTAATGCTCGCGTTAGAGCCCCAGGCCCCCAACTCGCGCACGCTCTCCAGTCATACCCAGCTTTGCGCTGTTCCTTCGGGCCTTCTGCCTGCAGTGCTTCCCTCCACTAATAACGTGATTCATTCTTTCGTTGCTGCTGTTCCTTCATTCTAGAATGCACTTCCATCACACAATGTGGCCACTTTGAAGACCCCATCTAAATGTCTTCTTAAGTGATTTTCTCTCGGGGCACATTAGAGGCGCCATTGCTGGCCCCAAGATCTGAAGAAGTCCTTCCCTCCCTTGGCCACCTCAGCTCTTTGTCTTTACCTCTCCCTTGACTTTCCATAATTCTGTATTATATAGTGAGCACGTGGATGTTTTTCCTTTTTGAGGATGGGGACAAGGTTTCTTCTCTGCTGTCAGGGTGCTTAGCCTCTAATAGGTGTGAATGAATACTGCTGCACAGAAAATGAAGATTGGGTGACACTCAGACTTCGGAGAGACTCCCAGTAGCCAAAAGCAGGGTTCTCTTGTGTATGGGAACTAGTTTTTGTTACTCTGCATCTTTGAGATCAACTACCTAAAATCTTGATCTAGCCCCGACCAGGCAATGTCTTAGTGCTAGCGTCTGGGTGCTAACACAAGAAGGTCGCCAGCTCTAGGAAGCTGGGCAGGAGGGTGGCAAGTGAGTGAGCAGGGTCATCGGGTCCCGTGCTTTGAGACGGTAGAGGTGCCAGAGGGTGACTCTGGAGGGTCATTAAGGAAGCCACTCTGCGGGGACACAGCATGGTAGGTAGCTGTGATGGGGCTCCCTCGGTGGGCCTGCCTGCCTTGCCATGTGGGCACCGAAGATGGCAGGGGTAGGAGTGGGCCTCCTGAGGGGGACTAGATCCTTTGGTGGCAGTACAAGTGTCCCCTCCCAGTTCCAGGGAGGGGTGGCGGCAGGACCCAAATGATCCCACATAATGACCTCTGCTGGGTTGCCCTTTTGCAGAAACACATCACCCAAGGCCTTCTCCCTGCAGCCAGCATCGCGCCGAAGCCAGCTGTGCCCCGCACACCACCTCCCCGCAGCCCCAACCCCTCTCCAGAGAGACCAAGGTGAGACTCAGGGGAGAAGGTGCTGGGGGCATCCCTGGGCTCAGCTGCCCACTGCTGGGTTCTGGAACTGTTTGAACTAACAAGAAAATCACCAAATAGGGCAATTAGAATCATGTTTTTCAATGTCATGGTTCCATAGTAAAAGCACTTAATATGTGTTCTCTGTGGGATGATGGTTTATCCCTTTCAGGTAGATTGAATTCTCACATTTTGTAATTGAATGCGATCAGGAATTTTGAACTTATAAAACATTAAAGCCCACATATTTAGGTTAATAGTATGTTAAATGGAATCAGAATTGTGCACATAATTTTCTTTTAGAACACTGTCAACCTTTCAAAAGAACTGCTTTGCAGGAAGAAAGGAGAAGTATGTTCATTTGCCAGGACCTGGGATCCTCTCCAGCTTCCAGCACTCCTAACACACCAGAGAGCAGGCTTCCCTTTATACCTCCGACCCCTGCCTGTGCCTTTCTAGATTTTAGACCGGGGAGGATTTTACACTATTTCTTATCCATAAAATACATGGATGCAGACTTGACTACTAATAATGAGTTAACAATGAGAACTAATTCCATGCAAGGCGATACCTTTGTTTTAGTGTTCTTTGAAACTAGAACATTGTATGACTTCTGACTGGGGGAAAAAAACAACTGAAATATTTTTAGTGTTTTCCATCGATATAATCTTGATAACAAGAAGAGCAGTTTACTAGTATTTAGTCTGTGCCAAGGATTCGGGTAAGTGCATGAGAATCATTATTTCCTTTCATTCTTTCAACGACGAGAGGTCCTGTTGTCATTGCTATTTTGAGCTCAGCTGTTATCACTGGCTCAGTCTCACAACTGACAAGTGGTGGCATCAAGTGATGCACTTATAGTCTGTCTAGCTCTTCAGTGTGTGAAGAACCCTTAAGTGTGTCATTAGGACTCAAATGTTTATGTAGTGGCAGTCTTGGTGAGAGGATTAGCTTTCCATTCTATTATAAAGCAGAAAAGCAGTCATGTTTCTTGGCAAGCACACTGCAGACTTCTTTACAAAAACTTCTTGCTGATTTGTAACCTTTACAAGCCCAAAATAATCAACACGGCTTTGCCAAAGTTGGCATATTTCTAGATTTCGTTATTTCTAAAAATTGACATTCAAATTAATCTTTCATATTATTCGACTTTGCACAGAATGTGATAGTGTAAGAATCTTAGAACAATTTATTTCTATTTCCTCCATCTTTTGTGCTGCTCTTGTCATGCATTTTAATTCTCTACCTTATAAGCCTACAATATATTGTTAATCTTGCTTTAGATAGTCTTTTGTCTTTCTTTTTTTTTTTTTTTTAAGAAGAAGGCAGGCAGGCAGCAGGCAGAAGGAAGAGAGAGGAAGAAGCATTTTTGTATTTGAATGTTGTTCAATTTAGTTGTTGCCTGTCAGTCCCAAGCTACAAACCGGGATCCTTGGGCTGTATGTGGACTGCACCCCAGGCATGGGCTTAATGCCTGAGCTACCACGGTGCACCCAGTCTTTTATCTTTTTAAAAACCATTTTATTCAGATATAATGGACAAACTGTTCATATTTAAAATGTATAATTTGATAAGTGTTGACATATGTTTTATACCTGTGAATCCTTCACCACAATCAAGATATTAAATAGTTGTCATCATCGAAAGTTTCTTCATGCTTCTTTGTGATTCCTCCCTCCTGCCCCTCTCTCCTACCCCCACCCCATCCCCCTTCCGAATCCACACTCACCCCCATCGCCAGACAGATTCTGATCTGTTCTCTGTCACTATAGATTCATCTGCATTTTTGAGAGTTTTATGTGAACAGAATTGCATGAAATAATTATGCAGCTTTAGGATACTATTGTGAAACTCAGTAGTTCATCCTTTTTATCACTGGTTTTATCCATCATTATATGAATATGCCACAATTTGTTTAGCCACTTACCTATTGATATATATGTGGGTTGTTTCAGTTTTTGGTTATTAGAATTCAGGCCGCTGTGAACATTTATGTACAAATCTTTGACTACATGCCTTCTTTTCTTTTGGGTAAATATCTAGGCGTGGAGAATGTAGGTCATATACTAGGCATATACATTAGGAAACTGCCAAAGTACTTTCTGCCTTTTTTTTTTTTTTAAAGGAAAGGTACGGGCAGGAATGAAGGCAAGTAGACAGGCAGAAAGGAAGAGAGAAGAGGAAGAAGCATTTTATTTTATTTAGTTGTTGATCTTATTTGTTCCCAAGGACCGAGTCCTTGGGATGTATATGTGGCTTATGCCAGCTGGAGGCAGCAGACTTACCTGCTATATCACCAGGGCGTGCCTGGCGTATTTTCATTTATGTTCCCACCAGCAGTGTATGAGTTCCAGTTCCTTCACATCTTCACCAAACACTTGGCTTGGTCTGTCTGTGTGCGTGTGTGAAGTTTTATAACTTTATTGGACAGTCAGCTATTAGTTCTCATTCACACTGACTAAGCTTTTGAAAATGGGGCAGGTGCATCGGCAGCCCATCGGCAGCCATGTGTAGAGCTTGTTTGGTGAATCTTCGTCTTCATTAGGCTTTCTGGAAAACTGTGCTTGCTGACAAGTTGTGGGACATTTCTTACTCCTTTGGCCCAGACAGGGTTGTTGAGTCTGGACTCCATGTGCACATCGGAGCCCCATCTCCTTTTCTCCTAAGTTTCTGTATCTCTTTGGGCATCCGAGGGTCACATTTCTTGAAACGCCCTCCAGGATGCCCTTGTGAATGTTGCCCTGGTCACTACCTCAGTGACGGCAGAAGGGCTCCTCCTTACCACGCTCCAATGTGGGAGCCATCCTGTTTGGCCCATGTTGGAAAGGAAAAACCTGAGGTAGTGCCTTGGCCAGTCTTTTCGTTTTGGACATTCAGATAGGTGCACAGTGACATCTCATTGTGGCTTTATTTTGCATCTTTTCATGTACTTATTTGCCAATTTGTAGATCTTCTTCCTTGAAGCGTCATTCAAATCTTCTGCTCACTTAAAAAAATTGGGTCATTTGTGTTTTTACTATTATATTTTGAGAAGTCTTTATAGATTCAGAATAAAATCCTTTGTAAAAGAAAGAATTTGCAAACATTTTTCCCAGCCTGTGATTTCACATTTCATTCTCTTTAACAGTGTCTTTCAAAAAGCAGAAGTTCTTCATTTTTAGGAAGTTCATCTTAGCAATTTTTCTTTTACAGATCATGATTTCGGTATCAAATTTCTTTGCCTAGCCCAGTGTCACAAAAGTTTGTCTTCTGTATTTTCTTTAAGTTTTAGAGGTTTAGGTTTTACATTTAGATTTATGATACACTTTGAGTTAATTTTTGCGAGTGGTGTGGATGGAACAGATTCAAGTTCTTTCTTTTTTTAAAGGAAAAGTACAGGCAGAAATGAAGACGAGTCGGCGGGAAGAGAGAGGAGGAAGAAGCACTTTATTTTTTATTTTCTTTTAGTTATTCGCACTGGTGATAATCTTCCCCCTCAGAACTCGTACTTGAACCCGGGGTATGTGGGCTTGCGCTCCTTCAGAGGCTGTTGACTTAACCACTACTACAAATTCATTTTTTACATCTGGATATCTTAATTGTTACAGCACTATTTGATGAAGAACCTATTTATTAGTTTTCTTTTGCCATCTAAAAAGTTCCACCAACACTTAGTGACTTAAATATATAACAATAACGTTTTATGTTATATCTTAGTGTGCGTTTAAATTGTTTTTCCTCTCTGTATTTCATTTTGGTATTTTTTTTTATTGTTTTGCTTTCAGTGTCTCTAATATTTTCTTCTGCAATATGTAATCCACTGTTAATACTCCTGCTACTAATAGTGGATCCGGTGGGATTTTTGTCTCCAGAAATTCAACTTTTTTATGATCTTCCGTGTCTCTATTTAGTTTTTTAAACTTAGAGAAATGCAATAATAATAGCTGTCTTAATGTCCTTTCCTTCTAGTTCTCACACATGTTTTCAGTTCTGAATGGCTGTTGTTTCATCATCTTCTTCATTGTGAGTCCAGTTTGTCTGCCTCTGTCTGCCGTGTTAGCTTGAATTGCATATTAAACGTTGTTGTGAGTTTTGCCTTGTTGTGTGTTGGCTATCTTTGTATTTCTACAAATCTTGAATTTTGTTCTGGGATGTAGTTAAATTACTTGGAGCCAATTTGATCTTTGGGGTCTTAGTTTTATGATTTGTTGGGTGGGGTCTGGAGCAGTGTTCGGTCTAGTAGTAATCATTGCTCCTGAGGCAAGACCTTTTAGAGAGCATCAGTACTCGCCTCCTGTGCATTAGACTTTCTTCCCTCTGTCCCATGGGAGCAGGCACTCCAGCCTGTCAGCTCCTGGCACTGCTCCTCTAATCCTGCGGCGGCTTCTTCCCCAGCCTTGGATCGTTTCCCGGGCCTTCAGCAGCTCTCCGGGGCTCTGTCGGTGCGGCTGTCTCCCTCCTAGGACTCTGCCCTGCAGGTTCTCTCCGCCTTGCTGTTCCTGAACTCTCAGCCCCATCTCCACAACTCAGGAGTGCCCCTGGCTCCTCAGGTCCTCCTCTCTGCTGTGACCTGGATGTTCTTCCAGGAAGTTACAGAGACAGTTGTAAGTCTGCTGTTTTGTTCTGCATTTTCGGGCAGGACTATGAATTCTGTTACCCTAGCTTTCTGATCTTATCTTTCTGACTACTTTGCAAGTGTTTTTTAAACCCCTGTAAGATTTACTCCTATCTTTTTATCTTGCCCTTTTTCTATTCCGATCTTTTGTTTTAACAGAAAAACTACTACCTGGCTTAAAGACCTGCTTCCCGCTCCTGTTAGCTAGGAAATCTTGGGCAACTCATTTACCGTCTATGGAAAATGGAGATGACAGTAATGACTATACTGTTGTGTGAGAATGAAATCAGACTGTCTGATGGTACATGGCTGGCTCCAGGCACAGTGTCATTGGATCTGTGGGAGCACTATAGAAGGGACGGCAGCCTAGATTGATTGATGTGTCTTGCTCAGCCTTTGGCTTGACAGTTTGTGTCTCACTGTCTCACTGAGGTGTTTTTGTCCCCAGATCTGCTCTGGCTGCAGCCATTCTAGCAACAACATTGACGGGCCGCACTGTTGCGCTCCCTCAGCCTCGCCAGCGATCTCTGTCCGAGAGTGACACGACCTGTGTTGAAAAGGACAGTGTCATCGAACCCTATGCCACTACCTCAGAGCTGAGGCTTCGGTAAGGACCGGAGGACTGACTGTTCCTCCCAGGGCGGAGAGCAGCAGCTCACATGTGCGTGTGTGCAAGCGCGTGGGGTTGTAACTGGAGCTCAGGACGCAGGCTTTCACCACCAATGTCAAGGAGACACTGTCCTGGGACATTCTCTGCTCTTGAGCTCTATCAGAATTTTCTGTAGCGGGGATCTTGTTAAATTATGACTTGTTGGGGCGCCCCCTTGTGGCTCAGGTGGCTGAGATGCTGGTGGGTGGATGACAAAAAACCCGTGAACCCGGATTTGTGACTTGGGAACAGGATACAGAACAAAACAGCTAAATAAAGATGCCTCTCTCTCTCTCTCTCTCTCTCTCTCTCTCTCTCTCTCTCTCTCTCTCTCTCTCTCTCTCTCTCTCTCTCTCTCTCTCTCTCTCTCTCTCTCTCTCTCTCTCTCTCCTCTCTCTTTCTCTCCTCTCTCTCTCT
>RJWH01002587.1:0-94266 GCA_004363575.1 Solenodon paradoxus | reverse complement strand
CCAATTTTGGTTTTTCACCCTGGCCCAGATTACAAATCTGGGTCTTAGAACTTTAAGTGATCTGCATGCCAGCATCTGAGTCGCTTCAGCCCCCCCCACCCCCTTCTTCATTCTTTCTCTTTCTTTTTAAAGGAAAGGTGCAGGCAGGAATGAAGGTGAGCAGGCAGGCAGACAGGAAGAAACATTTTATTTTATTTCCATTTACTTGTTCACACTGGTTGTTTCCCTCCGGATCCGGGACTCGAACCCAGAGGTATGTGACGTGTGTCCTTTAGAGGCCATTGTCTTAACCACTGCTTCACCAGGGCACGCCTATTTATTTATTACTTAAAATATGACTTGTCAACACTTGTCCATTTTCAGATCAGCACAGAGCTAGTGACTTTAGTGTGGCTTTTGGCCCATAGTGTAGGATTCTCTGTGTCACAACCAAAGTGGGGAGACTTGTCACTCACGTTTCCCTGTATCTACCCTCTGAATATTCATACCGATTCTACTTTTCTTGACACCTATGCTTTAATCTGTTTTCTTCTTTACCACCATTCTTCTTGGGCTTGACCTGGTTGAGAGCTGACACAGGGCTAGGCAGTCGGGAAGGTGTCCTCATGAGGCAGAGCGCATGGAGGAGGGAGCGGAGGGATGACAGGCACTGACTGGGAGCAGCTTGAGGGTTGGGGGGATAGTCAGTATGGGTCTAGGATGAGCTTTTTAGACTCACCTGAGCTGCTGAAGGAAGTTGCTTGTGGCTGGGAGGACTGGGGAGGCGGGGAGTCACTGAAGGTGAGGTTGGAGGTCTGGGCAGGGGCCAGACTGGGGACTCCTGTGGTGTCCTGTTCTGAGGGCTGGTGACTCCTCGAAGGGAGACTCCAAGACACGGAGGACTTTGAGGATGGCGGGTGCAGTTGGGGGATATTTGGCCAGATTCGCCTATTAACTGTCCTATATATTCTGTTTTTTTTTGAGATATGCCAAATATTCTGTATTTTTTTAATGTAGTAAGATCTGTCTTTTCTATGAGGTTTCTTTTATTGTCAAATCTAAAAAGACTTTCCCTATTATAGCAAGATATAAATGCCCACATATTTCCTTTAAGGACATATTTATATTTTGAGTTTTTGCATTTTAATGTTGACTTCATTTTGAGATGCTTGAATATTGCCTGTTTTTCGCCTAATAAGAATTTATACTTTGACTGAATGATAACTAAGGATGAGGAGATGATTCTAAAATTCAGTGGGGAGAATAAGCAGATAAGATCATCAGAGGGAATCTGGGAAGGAAGAACATTGGCCCAGGGAAGAGCTGCATTAGCCCCCTCCTGTTTTTAAAGCATAGAGTCTGAGTAGTTATATAGTAACAAGGAAACATGTGAATGCCTTGAGATGCATCTGGTCTTTCCATGCTTGTTGAATCTTTAATAAAAGTAGCCCCTCAGTTCAAGGTGGGAAGGAAAAGATTCAATGGTGTACTACTGGCTAGAAATAATAGAAAGTAAATCAGCTTTGAGCCTTGCTTAGTTCTCTTACCAAATAAACTAGAGAATGAAAGAATGAATCCGTATGTACACATAATATGACCGTGACACCGAATATCTGGTCCTCTCAGAGGGAGATGAGCAATGCTTACTTCCAAGCTACAAATTTAGAAAGTGAAAATAATTTTGTAATTATCTGTATGTTAAACTATTTTTATATAGGCAAGATAAAATTAATAGAATAGGAACATGTTTGTATACAAAGTCAGCATTTTAGTAGATTAAAAGTTAATTTCAGCGTGCCTTGTGTCTCAGCTGGGGCGTGGACATATACAAAACCCAGAGCCTTGGGGGCAGGGCCAAAAAGAAAAATAAACAAATAAACAGTAAACAAATCAAAATACTTCTTCCTCCTCTCTCTCCCTCCCTCTTTCCCTCCTTACTCTCTTTTTTTAAAAAAAGATAGCGTAGTGATTGGGTACAGGCCACATGCTACCCAAGGTCCCATGTTCACATCCCAGGGCTGAAGGGAAACAACAAAGGTAAACAACTAAATATAATAAATAAAATGCTTCTCTCTCCTCTCTCTTCCTGCCTGCTGACTGGCCTTGATTCCTGCTTGTTTCTTTCCTTTAAAAAAACAAGTTATTTTCAAATTGATCTGGACATACTAGAGGCAAAGTGTATAAGCGGACAAATGACAGAAAATTCACAATAGAGGAATTATGACTCTCAGACAAATATATGGAAAAATGTTTCGTTCTAGTAAGAAATGCACATTTATGCAGTGATATTTAAACTGTTTTGGTGAGTTTTAGAAAACCATGACCAATGTAGCTGCAGGTTGGGAAAATGATTTGTGAAATGATTTTGTGTGGTTGCATATCGATGCACAAAATGTTCATTTGACTTAGCAGTTGACAGTATAATTGTGTTATAGGACTAATTCTAAACACAGGAAAGAGATTGTCTGCAAATGCATGTTTATTACCGACATGGGGTGGGGCCGTCGAGGGAAATCCTCAGTAAGGGGAATGGCTGACTACACAGTGTGTCTACTTGAGTCTCATCTTTTAAAAAGTCGACTTCAAAAACTTGTTAACAACAAGGTAAATTGTATATGCATACAGTAATCATAACTCTAAAAACCTCGGTAAAAACTAGAAGACGGCTCAGAGTACAAAGAGACAGGAGAGTGGGTGATTCCATCTTTCAGCACTGTGCGTTCTGTAGCAAAGCTGTGATGATTCTGTGGTGGGGGCTTGGAAGCCGTGCACTTCTTATTTACTTATTTGTTTATTGATGTTTGGGGGACTTGACATGGTCCGCACTTTAGTTGCCTCAGCCGCCTGAGACACAAGGACACTTCCAGCAGTGCATTTACTCCAAGGGTTTAGGCCAGCGGAAAGGGTAAGAGACTCATTTTGTTCTGTAATGTTCTAACGCAGACCCAGTTGGCAGAACGAGGCTGGAAGAAGAGCTTCTCTGCCATCCTTTGAGTCGCTGTGCTACGAGGAGGAAGAAGACACTGACCTACCCCTGTCATCCGACTACCAGGCATCTGGGGATGTCGGGGCTCACAAGGAGGGAGCTCTGGGGTATGCAGTGTACGCCATGACACACAGAAATCAGGTGAGACCCCCCTCCAGCATTTCTTCTGTGCCTGGACGTTAACTTAGAGACAGCAGAGCAGGGCGCATTAGTAAAGGTTTTCTTTTGTTCTGCTTTCATTGGCTTTTGTCTAAGGGCTTATATTTTCACTTGTCCGGTCCCACCTTCTGTCTGGTTAAGCTCAAATGTAAAACTCTTTCCTTTATCTTTCAAAGACACATTCTTCAAAGACAAAGAGAAACATCTTCATGTTCTCAGTAGATTTGCATCCAGTTAATAATCC
The DNA here is from genome assembly GCA_004363575.1 of Solenodon paradoxus. NCBI lineage: Eukaryota > Metazoa > Chordata > Mammalia > Eulipotyphla > Solenodontidae > Solenodon > Solenodon paradoxus. The sequence continues at coordinate 90,898 of RJWH01002587.1, read as the reverse complement.
TACACTTTCCTTTGTCTCCAAAAGCAAATTTTCCTTTCACTTTTCCAGTATTAGTATACCTGTTACAACCTCTCTTACAGCCTGACAAGACCTTGGTCATTTGTCACTCCATAGCTGCTGATTTTCTCTGACTCTGACTGCTTACCACATCCAGCTCTGTTTCAAGCTCTTACGTCTCCCACTAACTCTGTGAGGTAGGTTCCCCTTCCCGCCCTGTCACCAATAGAGAACCGAGGTCAGAATAGTCGAAGGGACCCTGTCTCTCCACCACGTCTCAGCTGCTCTGGTTTCAACTCTGGGCTCCTAGGGTTTGGGAAGCTGGATCGTGCCATTTCTCTAGTGGTACAAAATAGTACCACAATTCCCTTTTCCTTTCTATTTTTCATCACTACTACCATAGGTATTATTTATAATGACTTTATAGACTCACAGCATTACATAATATTGATTTTGATTATATTTATATTGGTTATTCCCGACTATATTAAATTGCATTTTATTTTAATTTTTAATTTTTTTTTAAGAGGAAGGAAGGCAGGTGGGAGAGAAGGAAGGGAAAGGGGGGAAAGCATTTTTATTTATTTACATTTTCATTTTTGGTTGTTCCTCCACCCCACCCCAGTTCCAGGTCATAAACTTGGGTCCTTGGACTTCACATGGTCTGCGCCTCAGCCACTGACTTAATATCTGAGCTACCAGGGCATACCTAAAGCACATTTTAAATAGTAGTAAGTGCTTATTTTGAGGAATTCGTATATGAGCATTTCATGAACTAGCCATCACTTTCTAACACGTACGAACTTTAACATTCAGAAATAGTTGTCTCTAAAGAAGGAGGCTGGAACAGGCAGACGGCTGCCCAGAACCCAAACGAGGTCCACAAGAGGGCATTAAAGGGCCTAGGAGGAGTCCCGCTGCCCCTCAGTCTGCACGTTTTCTGCCTCATATTTTGGACTCAGCTGTTTTGAAAGGGAAGCATATAACCACCTTTCCCTTTCAAGAAAGATTATAGTAATGTAGACAACTTCCCCTGTTGTTAGGAGACAAATACTTTATTTTTGGGCAAGTCTTTCATGGTTATTCTAGGACCCAACTGCAATAGGGAAAATTTTTTATTTTAAAATTTAAAAAGTAGAACAAGACAAGATCAAGAGTTGGTGAGGATAGGGAAGGACTCTTTAATGCTGTTGTGAGTATTCTCTGCTTTGGAAAACTGTTTGACACTACCGACTACAGCTGAATGAGTATATTTTTATAACCCAGGCCCCCCAATTTTTTTGGAAAAGTAGAAAATAATGTAACATATTAGTGTTCTCATTCTCCAGAATGAGCAAGTATTGAGATCAGTCTTTTTTTTTTTTTTTTTGGGAAAGATATGTGCAGTAGTGAAGGTGAGCAGGCAGGCAGGAAGAGAGAGGAGGAGGGGAAGCACTTTATTTTATTTAGTTGTTCACCTTGATTGCTCCTCTCAGGCCCAGGTCTTGAATCGGGGACCTTGGGGTGTAGGTGGACTAAGCCCAGTAGTAAATCTGTAAGCCACCAGGGTGTCCCAGATGTTGTATCTTTTTTGCTTTAAATGTTTAAAATAAAATTGCATTTAGAGTTGAAATCTTTGTCTCTGTTCCCTGCTCTGTCTTTGGAAAGCCACCTTCTCTTGGATTTGGAATGCAATCTGAATTCGATTTGTTGTTGTTGTTGTTTTTAATTCTTTTACTATAAATATATATCCATAAAAAATACAGCACTATTGGGGGAAAAAAAGGCAAACTGATGTCACCAGACTTTAATTACTAGTCAGAACCTGTCAATTAGGTATTGAGATTTAGCAATGGATCCATGTTTCTTTATCTACTCACCTATTGACAAGCATATGCTTCCTTGTACGTGGTGGTTAGTAACTGTACCCATATGTGCAGCATCACACAAGATGTTGCCCAATTATTCTCTAAAGTGCTTGTTCCCTTTTATTTTTCCAACAGCATACATGCCAGCCCCCATGTTTATGTATTTCCCATCAATACAAGGGAAGTCCTTCCTTGTACAACCCAGAAACCAGAGACTGAATGCAGTCAGAGATCTCATCATGCCATGCCCTGGTGGCTCAGGTGTTGGGCCCATGCCTGGGGCGGTCTACATACAGCCCAGGGACCCAGATTTGTGTCCGAGGGCCAGGAGAAGCAACTAAACAGCTAAATGATGATTGCTTCTTCCTCTCTCCCTTCATTCCTGCCTGCCTTCCTTCCTCAAAAAACAATAACAACAGAACAACAGCAGAAAACAGATCTCATCAGAGCCTGTGCATTGTCCTGGCCAGAGGCAGATGGCATGAATGAGAGGTCCTTTATGCTGGAATGGGATTTCGTTTTATCACAGCCTGGTGATTAGGTTTTTTTTAGTGGGAGGAAGACGCATTGGCCTTTTTGAGCATTTAATATATGATAGCTTACACGTGCATCTTGTTTATTTTATGTCCTTCTACCTATGTACGTGAAGAAACAGGATAAATGACTTGCCCAGGGTCACCCAGTGGCAGAGGCAGGATTCAAACCAGCATGGCCAAACTTCCCTGCATAGAATAAAATTTGTGTTTGAGCAACTTCTTGGTCTTTTGATTAAGATCAAGGGTAGAATTTGTATTTACAGTGCTCATGCCTATCAAGAGTAATTCTTAGACATGAAGCTTTTGCTTTGAAACTGTCCAAGTATTCTTCCTTTTACTATTTGATTAAAGTCCGTGTCTTTGACAAAATGGGTGTAGGTCATGTAGAACTGCTATTCAGTCACGAGAGGGCGCCAGCTCTGTCTTCCTGTGTTTACTCTAACTGTTCTGTAACCTGACATCAGTTATAGTTTATCCTTCTCATGAATGATTTCTACTTCTTCCAAACAGTTGTCAAAACTAGTAAGATAATACCAAATACCAAATAAACCCAAATTGAGCCGTTTGATAGTCAGTTCATACACCTCAGGCCTCCTGCTTCCGGTGGTTTGGACAAACGTTTTCACATGAAGGGTGGGTGCACCGTTCAGAAATGAACTAACAAGTGGAAAACAACTTTTGTTTTCAGCAGTTCTCTTGTTAGCGCCACCCAAGGGTAAGTCGGGGGTTGACCGTGAGCTGGTGCTCAATGAACAGAGCGATCCCGGGCATTCAGAGACCTGAGTTCAAGTGTCACTTCTTTACCTCCCCCTGGTAGGACACGGATAAAAGTCAGATCACCTCGCTGTGCCTCGGTGTCGTTGTCCTGTAAAAGACTGCATTACGGAGACTGTGTTTGGGTGGGGAGCTAACTCAGCGTGTTTTTATTGACTGTCCGGCATCATGCTGGGTGCTGGAGGGCCAGTGACAACAGTCAATTGTGATAAATGTTACAAAGCGTGGGGACAGAGTGGTATGAGACCGTATGGGAAGGGACCTAAGCTTCTCCGAGAGGACTGCTAAGTGACAGTAGAAGGATGAAAAGGAGTCACAGCCTGCTTTCTTCTTCCCTTTGGAATCACTTGATGCTTCTGCCTGATACCTTAGTAGGTTTATGCTCTCTCGTTTGGAGTTCAGTGAGTTGACCAGAATTCATCATGGTGTTTATTATTTTCTGTTTTTCCCCCTGAAATTTAGTTGATAACTTTGCAGTCAGATTTCCATCTTCCTTTTTTGTTTCCAGGAAATATTTCCTCCCCTATTCTATCTTTAATTTTATCATTTATTCTCTTCTTTGGGAGCCTAAGTTATGCACTTACCATATCTCCTTTAAAAATTGTTTCGTATCTATTATATTTTCACTTGTCCCTCTTTTTTCTTGTCAGCGTCACTACTGTTTTTTTTAAAGGAAAGAAGGTGCAGGCAGGAATGAAGGTGAGCAGGCAGGCAGGCAGGAAGAGAGAGGAGGAAGAAGCATCTTTTTAAATTTTTATTTAGTTGTTCACATTGGTTGCCTCTCTACCGGACCCAGGACTTGAACTCAGGGGTAAGTGGCCTGCACTCCTTCAGAGGCAATTGACATAACTGCTGCTCCACCCAGGTGCGCCATCATTGCTTTTATGGATCTTCCTCCACTTCTGTCAGTGTGTTGTTGCTCTGTTTGCCTCTGTGTTGATTTGTTCTTTCTTTTTCTTTTTATGAGTTCTGCCAATTTACTTTTCACATTTTTCTGTTACCTTCTCACTCTTCCTGACCTCATGTATCTCGTCTTTGTGTTCTTTATGTCAGTCTGTGCTGTCTTACGTTTCTTTGAGTACATACAGGATGGCCTCTGGACAGGAAAGGCAGACTCCCCACGGGTGTCTCCCTTGGGTTTCTCTCCCCTGGGAATGACTACTTCACGCCGGGCCAGTCCACACCCTCACTCTCGTTGCGCCCATCAGGGCATCTCTGTGGACTTCGTTGTGATTTGGGCAGCATGTGTGTCTGAGGTCTGAGGAGGTTTGACAGCTCTTGGCATTCTCCCTCCGTTCTAAAGTGCATAAATCTAGTCGCTGTTTTCTCTCATTCTGGTTGGTCTGTGGCCGCTAACTAGGTTCTCGGTTTCTCCCATTCCTTTCCATGATTTCAGTGGGTTGTAAAGGAGGAGAGTATGGTTTACGTAACGATGACTACCATTTTCAACAGAAGTAATCAGAAATCAAGTTGTTACTGAAGCTCTCTGTCATACATTCTTGCTGTGGTTGTGCTCGTGGATTTGCAAAGCATCTTGACATAAAACACCATGCAGGCCCACCTTGGAGATATTGCGGTTCAGTTTCAGACCTTCGCACTGGGTCACATTAAAGTGAGTCACACACACAACTGCTTTGGTTTCCCAGTGCATATAAAACTTATGTTTACTGTTGTTAAGTAGGCAGTACTTTTTAGACATTAGTCTAAAAATAACCTTAATACAAAAAAGGCTTTATTCATATACCCCTGTGACTCAGGTGGCTGAGACCATGTAAAGCAGACCGGGGTTCAAGACCTGGGGTTTGGGTTAAAAAAAATTATTGCTAAAAAATGCTAATTATCATCTGAATCTTCCATGAGCTATAATTGTTTTGCTGGTGGAGGGACTTTGAAAAACACAATATCTGCAAAGTACAATAAGCAAGGTATTCCTGTCCGTTCATTCATTTGTTCATTTATTCATCCAATCACCTGCCAGTATTTGAGTGTCTGCCATATGTGTGGATGGAGACCCAGAGAAGAATCATGCATGGTGAGGTAGATCAATCCTCTCTAGAAACTTCTGGAGGCCAAGAAATAGTGGGGATTCTGTTGTTACTGTTGAGGATTGGGAATGTTCCCTTTTTCTTGCCACAGTTTTTCATTCTTATTTCTTTTGTTACATTGGTAATATATGAGCACACATTTTTTATAAAAACATTTGATATCGGTACATCCTGGAAGTGTAGTGGTTAAGTCTGTCACCTCTGTGCAGAGCCTAAGGATCTGGATTTGCGTCCTGGGGCCACGGGGAACAACCAAGGTGAACAACAAATCAAAAATAAATAAAAGTGTTTCTCCTCTCTCTTGCTGCCTGCCTGCCTCAGCTCCTTCATTCCAGTTGCACCTTTCCTTTAAAAAAAAAAAAAACCTTTTGGTCTTGCACGTACAGCAAAAGCCATCTTGAGAGCCTGTGTTCTTATTCCAGTTCTTTTCAGGAGACGCCTCTGTGGTCAATTTGGTGTCTATTTTTTTGCGGGGGGTTGGGGGGAGGGGCATGAACATGAGCTTAAGTATAGCAAAATCAAGAGGTAGGAGATTCCAAAATCATTTCAGCTGCCTCTCAAAAGCCTTGGCCTCTTCTTCATGGTCATGAGTGGATGCAGCAGGTCCTGGTCCCAGAGCAGAGAGGAAGAAGCGAGACAAGGTCATCCTCATTAGGTGGCTCTATGTTTACTGGGGAGAAACTTCTGGAAGCTTCCCAGCAGAAGGCTCACTGGTCACATGCCCACTCCCTGACCAGTGTCTCAAAGGGCAAGAGGATTCCCATGACTTACCATAGTGTTGAGCTCATTGCACAGAACGTCAGGACTGGTGGGCATCATTGTTTAATTGCCGTGGCATGATACTTGCAGTCTCGCTGTCTGCATTTACATGTACACATCTGTGTGCAGATAGAAATATCCACTGCTGGTTGTGTGTATAGAAACTATTGACTCTGCTCTAACTGCTGTTAGCTTGACCACCATTGCTAGCGGTAGACCAGGATCGTACGTAAGGCACTAAGCCATCTCGTCAGTCAATTTGCAGACACCACCAAGAAAGAGTGAGCTGCTATCTTGGAGCATGGGGGTCTTCTCCCTGCTGCAAGTGAGGAAGTGTGGATTCACAAACCTTGGTTTATTTATCTTAGGGGGTTCCCAGTGCTTAAAGGCTGAGCAGTGCTTATAAATCAAAACTGCCCTTGCAGAGTTAGTGCCCCGTTCACTGAACATTCTTACCACCCTCTTGCCTGGACTTTACCCCGAGGTGGAGCTAGCTGGACCCTTCTGATGCTCCACCTCGAATGACTGAATGATGTATTTTGGGCAGGGTTGTTACTTTGGTCTCATCGATATGAGCAAAGGCACTGAGATGCTGCTGTGCTGTTCCAGGCTGGACCCCGAGAGTCCTTAGGGTTAATCCCTGCTGGCTTGTGCCATCTTCTCACTTTTACAGTCACGAGAATCTGGACTCTGCAGTTTCTTTGCTATTTTGTCAGGTTTTCCAATATCTTGCTTTCATCTCCAGGTAATAGAAGACTTCTGACATACGGACTAACTTTTCCTGGTTTTTACCTTCATATGCGTGAAATTAAAACGTGTGTTCTTTTGCTTCTAACTATATTATGTATAGATTTAGAATGATATCTTTCAGATAAATTGAACATTTTGTTACTCTAAAGTGAACCTCTTAATCTCTAATTTGTCTGACATTTTTCATCGTGCCTTTGCTTGACATTTGCAGTCGCATTTTTTTTCCTTCCTTTAATTTCATCCAGACTTGCAGGGTGTAGGCCCTTTGTCTCTCACAGGGGAAGGTATGGAATAAGACCTTTGAGTTTATTTGTTGGAAATTTGATACAGATCGCATTGATCAAGTTTGCATTTTTGTCTTTTATACCACAAGATTCCCTTGTCATATGAGGTGGATGGTGAAGATGAGGAAAATATTTCTCAGCAAGATGGCCTTCCAGGTTCATCTCATCTCTTAGAGTATACACAGGAAAAAGGTAAAAATAAACAAATAAATGAAATATATAATACATGTAGATGTGTGTGTCTGTATACATATACATACATGTAGATGTGCGTGTACGGAAAAGCATTTTATGGAGAGGATGTTGGCTGATTTGGGGGCGCAGTAGCCCTGCACTGGTGCACTGGTCCTGCGATTTTCAGTGAGAACAGTCGGGAGTTTCGTTGTCCCTGACGGTCACACTAGTCTACCGTTGGTTGCCTGGCTGTAGGCTGCGCTGTCAGTTCTGTCAGCTGTGGGAAGACGCCGGGGAAGAGGGCTGCAGCTCAGGCTCCCCAGCTCCCCAGTTCCTCACACTTTGTGCTCACGGCCGTGGTCACTGCTGACTGCTTTCCAGCCATGCTGGTGTTTTCATGTTCTCAGCTGCGTGATGATGCTCTCTCCTGCCCCCGGACCTTTGTACTCACTCTCCCCTCCATCCGTTCGATTTAGGCCTGTGAAAGGGGGTGGGGTGTGGGTTGTATGTTTACCTGTCACATGCTCAGAAGTGTCCGAAAGGAAACATCCCCAAATGATAGCCACAGTTACCTCTTGGGAAGGGGAAGCTTCAGGAGGTTGTGGTCATGGGGGAGGTTTGATATATTGATGTTATTAGGATTTTTGAGAGCAAGAATGTGTTCATGTCGTGTGAACGTCTTCCAATAATGATTGGGGTGGTAGCTAATATGGCATCTCCTCTGCAGTAGGGTGCCCACCGTGCACCTTATTTGTATTTTAATGATTTATAGCTCTTGCCCATATACAGTAGGAATGAGAGGGGTGAGCACTCTGGAAATCTTCCTGAGAAATGATAGATGAGAAAAAAAATATATACACATAGAGCTAAGTGAACTGTGTCTACACTATGTATTAGGATTAGTATTAAGTGATGATAGTAAATCCTGAGATTCATTCATCACATTCTTTTTCTGAAAAGATGACTGAAATAAACTAGACATCATTATTTATTTTCTTTGGGAAAATAGTGAATTGCCCTTAAACTATTTTTTACTCTGGCAGTTCCGACCACTTGTAAAAGTAGAGAAAATAGTAAAAAGGGTACTCATCGCCCAGCTTCCGTCACTGTCAACATTTGGCCATTCTTTGTCATTTAGTCCCCAAATCCTCCTCAACTTTATTTTGTGAAGATGTAAGGGAAACGTTAAACATGCAGACAATAGGTCTGCTGTTGCATTTGTTAAGATACCAAAGCAAGACTATTTGTAAAAGAGCTACCAGGAATGTAATTCTTTCTTGTTGTACCAGTTTAGACCCTGCTCATCAGAATTTACTTAATAACCATCATGTGCCAGCAACCGTGGAGCTGGGGAGCCTAAGCCTGACACATCCCTCACACTCCAGTTGCCCGGAGGATGTACCGGGGTGCTGCGGTGGGTGGTAGAAGGCACAGGAGAAGGGTTCCTATTGTCTGCCCACGAGAGAAGGTGGCAGGAGAGGAGGTTTCATTAGGTCTGGAAGGATCAGGCAGGACATCGCCTGGTGCCCCAGGACAGTTGACAGAAAGTGATTTGGTTAGAAATAGTGACTCAAGATCTCTTTTTGGCAAAATGTCACTGTTCAGTGATTAACTTTTCAGGTGTTGGTGATCGGAATGAACCAGGAAGGTTTACTGTGCTTTCTGAACCTTTAAGCATTTTTGTCTATCTTCCTGAATTCTCTAGAAATTTGTACTATTTTTTGCACATTTACTTCTAATTTATTTTCAGTGATTTCTGCTCTGCAAATTAATTAATAGAAAACTAAAGCCAGCTAGGATGTCTAACTTTTCACTGTAACAAAGGATAGAGGCGAACTGGAGCTCTTTTTCATGGATCGCCTTAGTTCTGAACGTGTATTTCTAAATCGAAAATGAACAACGGGGCATGATTTGTTTTATCTGTATTACTGGAGCAGTTTGCTTCATGGAACCATTACTTTTCTGACCCAAGTCAGATGCGACTCCAGGCCGGGCCGCAGAGAAGAGTCAGGCCATAGCCCCTTTGGGAATGCCCTGAGAAGACTCGGGAAGCGGGGAGCAGTGTAGGTGGGGCGGGACCCCACCCATATGGGAAGGGCTCAGTGGCACACTGAGGAGTTTGGCCTTGGATCTGGATCTGCAGTCATGTGAGCTATTAGAGGTGTCCAGGAGTGAAAAAGAGACAGGTGAGTGTCTCCAGGACCTGCTTATCACGTGAGCTTGCCGAGGCTATGGGCACCCAGGCCTGGTTTAGCTCATTTGTAGAAGGCGAGCTTCTGTGATTGTGCTCTTCTGAGTTACCCAGTGTCTTTGCCTGCTTTAAAAAAAAATCTTTTTCTTTTCTTTTTTCAATCAGATGGTAAACACTGTGTTCTGAATTTAAAGGTAAGATTATTTTTAAAAACTGATTTTCTCAACAAATGGAATTCCTATCATAATTTTAGATCAACTTTTGTGATTTGTGAGGAAAAATAATTTCCCTTCAATGTTTCTTTTGAAGAAATTCTGTTTTCCGTAGTTTAAAAGTGAATGAAATGTATTAAGAAGTTAGAAAAGACTGACTTACTTTGTAGAGTGAATAGACAATAACACATTTGCAAGCTTGGGAATAGTTCTAATTTAAGATTTTAACTGTAATGACTCAGGAATTTAAAAATTAAGTATTTCTCAGAAGAGGGTTAACTCTTGGTAGAGTTAATTTATAACCTTATCACTTTTTTCGGCAGAAAATAGAAACAGTAATCAGACCAATGTGCAATGAAAAAACTAACGGAAAGTTAGTCTTCCCTCTCTGCGTTTTGGAGTGAAAAGGAAGATTTTTACATTCTTTTCCCAAAGTTCTGAAAACATGCTGGTCTGCAGTTTGTGGGGTCTTTTCACATTCCCGGGAGGGGTGGGGAGGCCCCTTAAATTTGTCTGGGACATCTGCTAAGACTCACAGCCTTGTCTCATGCTTTAGAATGTGACCCTGCACTGGGAGACACAATGACAGCTCAGAGGAAAGGCTGGAAGATGCCCTTTACTTTTCAGAGATCCCACCAAAACGGGAAGACCCTTAAGGGTTAAAAGAAACAATGGGTGTTGGTGTTTCTAAAACAGAACCAAAGCAAGAACTACCAGAGTCAGAATGAAGAAAAGAAGTGTGTGCATGCTTGAGACCTCTGACCTAGCCGATTTTGCTAGTCCACCCTCAGAGGCTGACTCTTCACTCATCATGCTCGTGATTTTTCTTCCCTAGGATAAAAAACCACCGTTATGTGAAAAACCTCCACCTTCCCCAGGTATTTGCCTTTTGGATTTCATTTGTAACTGAAAAGCTTATTGTTTTAAAGACTGCTTAGAATAATCTCATCTCAGATAAAGACCACTTGCATTTTTCCTATAAAGCCTGTCACTCCTGTTGCATGACTGCTATCGGAGGAGTTTGCCTGAAGAGAGAGGGTGTGAATGTTCAAACGTTGGATGATAGGTTTATGTCCCTGAGATGTGCTCAGATCCTGGGGACAGGAGGGCAGGTGGTGGGCTGTCCTCAGACCCTGAGGGTGTGTGCAAATGGGGGCTCAGCTCAGGGGCTAGAGGCAGAGTGGAGAGGTCTGGAGATGCTTTGGGGGGTACTCACCCCTCTGTAGTTTTCAGTCATTTCCAAAGTGGATTTCATCATTCTTGCCTGCGTAAGCCCCACATCACCAGTCGGAAAACAGTATTGGGTAGCAGGACTTTTAAGTCTCCTCCATGCCAGATTGACCTGGGAACCCTTTCTACTGCGGTGTGTTGGATGCTATATTCTGGGATATTGCCAGGCCTCTAACATCTAGGTCACAAGCCAGTTCTTCGTAATACATATTCTGCTGCTCAGCCTATCCTTTGAATTTTTGTTACCAATCAAAATGTTCACTTCCAAGGTTTCTTTTTATTTTTTAATATTTATTGAGGTAACTTTGACATACATAATAATATAAGCCCATATGTGTGACTTCACCATTCCTCAAATACGTGACGTACCACACCCACCACCAAATCACTAGATGCCCCCCACCGCTGTCCATTGGCCCCTACCACTTGCTCCGCCCCCTCTCCCTTTCCTGCTGGTAACCTCAGTTCTGTTATCAATGTCCAAGGATTGGTTTTGGTTTTATCTGTTCCTTTGCTTTGTTTCTTTATATTCTACATGAGTGCATTCATTTAGTATTTGACTGCTTCTGACGTTCACTTAGCAAAATCCCTTTAATTCTTACCCAGCAAGATCAGCTGCAAACGGTGGGCGAGCCCTCGGCCAGGCTGCCCTACCTGACAGGTAATGGGGACACGAAGTGACCTACGAGCACTGATGAGGTGCACCCCTAGAGTGCCATATGGTAGAGGCAGGGATTCAACCCCCCAGGCCAGCCAGCTGATGGCAGAAATGTATGCCCCTCACCAGGCTGGACCAACAGATGGGCCCTGATGCCCAAGAAGGAGGGCAGGCCCAGGGAGTGGGGGATGGGCTGGAGACACCCAGGAGGAAGGGGGATCCCCACACCCCTGACTGGCCGCATACCCTGCCTGTACCCATGTGTTAGGCCACAGCTTCCATCTGCAGTCTAATCTTTTCCTTTCTGGGATTCCTCATGGCTCGCCTCTGTTTTCAGGGTAGCTGTGGAGATACTCATGTCCTGGCCTTTCCTTACATTCTCTAGGGATTGGCTATGTCACTGGGATTGGACAGGGGTTGGAACAGCTTCCTGGAGCCGCCCATCCTCTTGCTTGCCCTTGCCTACCCCGTGGGACATGTGCCCCCTAGGACGTGGTCTGGAGCCACCAGCTCTCCCGCCCTTGTGTGTCCTAGAAGCTCTCATTCTGCTTCCACCTGCCCTGGGAGGCGTGCCCTGGGCAGGGCACCTTTTATAGCTCTCACCTCCTTTGACCAACCTTTCTTGCTGTCCTTAACATCTTTTGTAGCCTCTGGTTTTCTCCTCCCCCAGGTGCCTTTGTTGCAGAATCTGGCTCCAGGAGCACTTAATGAATCAGTGCCCAAGCTGCCAAATGGTACATGAGCTATGTCTGAAAGTTGGAGAGTCGGTCACTCTATAGCCCCTCTCCAGTCAGAGGTCATCATATCTCCTTTGTGAGGAGATTCCAAGGTACCTAGACAAAACCCTTCTGCCTCCTGGAGTCACCTGGCCAAGACTGGGGGAGTCTACACCTTGGCTCTCCTTTGGTGACCTCAGGAGAAATGGCAGCAGAACCAAGAGCGGCCCTTGACCAGGAACCAAGCTCCTGATGCCACGGAAAAGGAGTTCAAGGAGTTGGAGGAAAGTTAGAATATAAGAAAAGATTTATTAGCATAGCGAGGAGAGTATCCTTGGGAGAATTATGTGCAGGTGTGCTCTAAGATAAAGGCCCCTGCAGGAGTCTAGAGATAGCAGCTCTCTAGGGCCTTTTTAGAGTGATTGCATCAGACTGATTAAAGTTGATTCTATTCCTCGGGAGAGGTGGGACTCCTTTGGCAAAGGGAAGGTTTTTCCTTCTTATAGGTGCTGGTGTACATAATCATTATGTGGTTTTCCTAGGAAGTGTCACACCCCCAAAGGGGCAGTCTTTCTAATATGCTAATCTACTCACGGATGGAATTGAGGTTTGAGTCATCTGAGGTCAGCTTGCTGGTGTTTCAGGCACCAGATTGGTTTCTATCAGGTATAGACTCTCAGGCAGAGTTGCTTTTCACATGTTTGTGGTGAAACTTCCTCTTTCAGCTGCCAGTTAATTCTTCTATGGCTCCCTAATCTTCCTCACCTCCAGGTTCATCGCACTTGCTACGGCTTCTCCGTCTCTCCCACTGAGGCTGCCTTCAGGACTTTAGGCCTGTATCCTCCTCTGAGCTTACCTTCCACTGCTCCCATTGTGTTCTTTGTCTGGTTTGGTGTCTTCAGACCACAGATCCTGGCTTTCATCCTTGATTTGTCCCTCCTTCCCTGCCCGTACCTCCTCCGCTGTTAAACCCTGTTTTCTCATGTCCCTTCTTCCCCACTCTAGTGCTACACCCAGGAGCTTTCCACCCGCTCTCCCTCCTTTGAGCTAGGCCTTATTCCAACTCACTTTTTTTCACTGCTGGTCAGAGATTTGTCTGAGAGGAAAGTTCTTCATTTTCACACCACTGGCTGCTGGTATAACAGGCTGAGGTGCAAGCCGAGGGACCTGTTTCATGAATCCTTTAGCAATCAGCAATTAGAAATTAACTGAAGACCAAACAGCGCCTTAGACAAGTGCTTTATTGTGTTTGGAGGGGGCACTCACGTGAAGGAGCAGGCCTAAGAATAGAGGCCAAAGCTGCTCACATTCAGTTGCTCTTGAGCTGATGCTTTTAAACATTTTCCAAGCAAGTCAGTGACTTGCGTTGTGTCTTCTGCATCTTGCGGGCAGGGTCACTCATGGCAGCTGGCTAAATAACTCTTGCTAGCTTGCCTCCCACAGTGACTCGCATTTTTACAGGGAACAGGAATTGGGGCGATCAAAACGGAGGTAAGATCATCATCACACTGGAGAAAGTAATCGTTTCAGTGAAAACGGGAAACTTATGAACACAAGGCGCCCTTACAATGGGGCAGTGAATGGTTTCTAAACTAGGTGGTCTTTTACCAAGGAGCCACTGGACATTGTGCGGACCAGGGGCAGATACAGTTTTCAGAAGCCAGCACTGTTTCTGGACTCTGCCTGTCTCCCTGGGGGCCTACAGAATACAACTCTGCTTAGCTTTGTGATATGACAGGGCCTCCAGGCTCTTGCCCCACCCCCTTCCTGTCCCCACGGTAGTCTCTTCTGACACCTACTCTCCTGTACAGGCCATTTTCTTTCCTGATTGAAGAACAGCACAAAGACTAACCTGAGTCACAAGGGTTTGGAAATACAGTCTCTTGTAATTTTGATGTAAAATTGTAAATATCAAATAATATTTCAAAACTTTTTTCCGTGTATTTTTTTCAGATATAACTAGTAGAACACGTCAAAGATGTGTGGGGATAAGCAAAGAAAAGTTGCAGGAATTAAAAGACGAAAATGTGCATCTAAACAATAGAAATCAAATTCTTGAACTTGACATAATAAAGCAAGCGATGAAAGAACTACAGCTAAAGCTGAAGAGAGTGGAAAATGAAAATAGAAAGCTGAAAGAGGCAGAGAAAGTACACTCTCAGGAAGGTGGGACAGCTGCACAGCTCTTTTATTAAAAGAACAACAGAACTTAGCTCATTTTTTTTTATTTTCAGAATTAGCATTTCATTTGCAAAATTTGTCAATATTACTTTGTATAATTTAAGATTCTTTCATTAATATCCTTATACTTGATAACATTTAATTTCATCTGCTGTATCATCATTATTATCGTTATGCTAAACAAATTCTAATACTTCTTTTGGAACTTGATGCTTCGCAAAGTAACTTCAGTATGTTTCCTATTACTTTTTATTCCTATCAGGAGTTCATCTTTTGGTGCACCCTAGGGGTTTAATGGTTAAGGTCTCTAGAAGCAGTCCACATACATCCCAAGGTCCTGGGTTCATGACCCCGGGCTGGGAGAGCAACCAAAATGAACAATGAAATAAAATAAATTGAGTGCTTCTTCCTCTTCTCTCTTCCTGCCTGCCTGTCTCTGCTCTCCTTTATGCCTGCCTGCACCTTTCCTTAGAAAAAGAAAAAGAAAATACCTCTTTCACCACATAATTTTTCTTGGTAATTTAATAGGCAGAAGAAAAATTCCATTTTAATTTGTATTTCTTTTGTTATTTATGAGCTTGAATGTTCCTCCTTTAAATTGAGACCCTTGATTGTTTCTCGGTAGTTTGTAGGAACTATTTGCAAGAGCTCTTTATTTTAGCCCTTTGTTACATATGTACTATTTTCTCAGTGTGCTGAAATTCAACTATATTCATAGGATATGTTTCCTTTATGTCTTATGCCTTCGTTGTCAAGTCCTTTTTGACACTAAGGCTATAAAATATTCACTAATATTTTCTGTATATGCTTATCTACTTATGTTATTACTAATATTATAGCCTTTATAAAGTTGCTGTAGTTTTCTTCACTAGACCCTTATGTTTCTTGTCTTAGATGCACTTAGGTCTAGATGCTCTATATTATTTGTGCTGCTGCTTTGTGGGACCCATTTTATACGTATTTTCTAATAGGATATTGTTGTTATGTGGGAAGTTTATTAATGCTAATAAATTTCCATCTATTCTATATGATTTTCAAGGCACAATTTTCAGATTGTATATCATCTGAAACGTTGATTTTTCCTTTCCAATCTAAAATTTTTAATTTACGCTAATTTTAAATGCAAAAACTTCCACAGACTTCCAACACAGTGTTGCGTATTCACTATTAAAGCTGGTGACTGGGTCTGATACCCAGCTCAGGGAACAGCTAAAATAAATTAATTAATTAAAGTGCTTTCTTATCCTCCTCTTAAAGCGTTTTATTCTTTCCCTTCCTCTCAGAAGGAAAAACTTAGTAACTTTTATTCATTCGTACTTATATATCTGCCATTCACTGACTCGTGGGTCTAAAAGGAAAAAAAAGATCAGATGATTAGCAGTGTGTATAAAATCTTGAGCAATTTGATGATAATATTAATTAATATTAATGCATATTATTTTTCTCAATAGTTGCTGCACCCGAATTGCTTTATTTAAGAAAACAAGCTCAAGAGCTGGTGGATGAAAATGATGGGTTGAAAATCACTGTGCACAGTCTGAATGTAGAACTGAGTAGATATCAAACAAAATTCAGGCATTTGTCCAAGGAAGAGGTAATATTTCTAGTTAAGAAAACTAAGCTTTTGGAGTTTTAGCTTTTGTTACCGAATTGATTCCCCATCCTAAGGTATTTGTATTGATTATAATTTGGCATGAAAAGCATTCTTTTTAGGGACCTTTCTATTTCCTTCCTTCTTTCTTCCCTCCATTCCTCTCCTCTTTCCTTCCTTCTACAGAAAGTGATAAAGGCTCTTGGTAAAAATGAATTGAGACAATACAGAAGTTTCTAAAGTGTTGAAATGGAAGTCAGTCTTTGCAGCTCTGTCATAGTCCTGTTCCTTCAGTTATACCTCTTTCTTAAACCCTCCCAGACTTTGGTTTGCACTACTCCTAAGGTCTTTAGGGCATTCTCCTCTGTGCTCTTTTTGTGTATTCTGTTCATTTGTCTAAGACTTCTGCAACTAGACCCTAAAAGCCTTGAAAACAAGGGTTGTAATGTCCCTAACGACAGCGCGTGCTCAGTGTTTGCTGGATGGATGACTAGTGATTGGGCTAGTGATTGGGCATTACAGCGGCGATACAGGAAAGTTTCGTTGAATAGGAATCATTCCATCGGGACTATTGCTTTTGGTCCTGACGGTGTAAGTGCTACCAGGTGCGCCTTTCTGCTTGCTGTAAACAGCTAGACGATGTAATGCAATTGTTTACAGACATTACAGGAGAGAGATAAATAGACAAGCCTTCTGCTCTCTTCCCGGAGGCAGTCACCTGTCACAGTGCAGATGGAGCAACTGACATACAGCACAGTGGCCTCATTGAGTCAAGAAGGCAGATTTGAGTCGGGGGAGCTGAGAACACCAGGATTTGCAGCAGTGCCCGACAGGAGGGAGCCATGCAGAGAAAGCACTTCATGGGGTCCCTTTGGGTATTTCGTTGAATGCTAATCTGCACATTTGTAGCATGAAACTCTACCGACGCCAGGCAGAAGTCAAGTTCAGGCAGCTGTGGACTGAATAATTCCCAGAGCTCACACAGCATGGGGAGACCTTGAGGTTCTTCTGATTAGTTGCAGCAGAGAGAGCTCTGGGAACACAGCAGCGGTGAACAAAGCACCCAAAAGGGCCTTACTAGTGTGACTAAATGCACTTTTTGGAAGGATCACTAGAGACTCAGCCTAATCAAGGTGAAAAACAAGCCTCAGAAGCCTCATGCTGATCCATGAGTAACTTTAGAAAGGGAAAATCTCTTTCAAGGTAACAACAAAATCTGGACACTCAATAACCTATCATTGGAAAAATTTGGCATTTAATAAAATATTACTAGATACGTTCCAGATCTAAAAAGACTTGGCAATTAAGTCCAGTGTGTGATCCAGAATTGATTGGCTCCTTGATCAGATAAAGACAGTAGTGGGAAAATAGGCAAAATTTCAATGTAGCCTGTGGATTAAAAAAGTTATCAGCTATGATTTGAAATCAATTTCATGATTTTTCTGATGGTACTATGATAGAACATTTTTGTTTTTATAAATATATACTGAAGTATTTAGAGGAAAGAACATTAAATCTGCAAGTTACTCTCATGTTGCAGAAAAATGTTTTGCATACATGTGCCAATATATGCACAGATTGCTAATGCACAGGCTCTATTTAAGAATGTCTAACCATTGGAATTTCAGAGGAAGTATAATTTAATTTGTCTTCAATATGTGTTTTACTTTTAGAGTTTAAATATTGAAGGCCTGCCATCAAAGGGTCCTATACCACCCTGGTTGGTAAGTGAAGTTTTTAAATTTAAATTTCAGACCCATGTTTTCTGGGCTATCTTTGAATAGCTGTTGAAAAAACATTCTAAGTGAAGTGTCTTTTCTTTCCTTTTAAAACATTTTCTGCTCGTGTTTAGATGTACAACATGTATTGACCTTCTCTATTCCATTATGCTCAGTTGAATGTAAAGTACCTGTCACCCTTGTTGCTGGCTTACGAAGACAGAATGAAGGAGAAGGATGAGCTCATTGCCACCCTTCAGGTAGGCGGGCAAATATCTGAGAAGAAAGAAGGTTTGTATAAAATAAGATTGTTTAAAACGTTGAAGAAACCTTTTGAAGGTAGGTATCCAGGCATCTAGCAAGCACTGCGGTGTTTGGTAGGGGAAGGAAAACAGGCAGGTTGAGAAGGGGAGCCTGGGAGGGAGAGATGGCAGAGTAGGAGGGGTGGGTGGGATAGACGGGAGGGTCCGCAGGGCCAGGGTGGTGCTGCGTGGGAGGCTGTGGTTTCCAGACTGGCAGCCATGTGGACTGGGATCATGGGGTGAGAGAAAGCAGAAGCCTCAGGTGCTTTTTTCTGGTGCTCTGTAGCTGCAGGCACGTGGTTAGAAGGGACGCTGGGCAGATGGGAAGGTCGTAGGCCAGGAGGTTTAGGCAGAACTACACGCTTCTTAATTCTGTGAAGAGCTGCACCCAGCGAAGCAATGAGGAAGTGAGTTTTTTAATCATTCCTGACTTGCCCGCCTCTTGCATGGAAATGGCTTCCAGAACACAGCTCATTCTAATTGCACAGGAGACCACAGCTGTGTGGTTAGAGACACGAACCCAGCCTTTCCGTGTAACATACCTCTAACCCTTGCAGAAGTGGCTAGTGAACTCTGGAAGTAGAGGAGTCCAGGAGAGAAGTGTTAGTTTTTCTGGGATTCCGAGCTAGGAGGGTCTGTTCACAGTCCCCCGGCCTGCTCTTGGGTTATAGTCCTACGTACATGCCCCTGTACTGCATTTTTAAACTGCCCCTCTAGACTTACACATTTAGAATGCTGGACACTTAATTTTTTAAAGGGTGATCTTGTCTCATACTGCTTGATTAAATATCATTCCGAATAGTTAATAAAATGGCTAATTTGATATTCCTTTTAAAACACAGAGGTCAGCAGGTTTTTTCCATAAAAGACCACAGTGAATATTTTAGGCTTTGTGGGTCATGCAGTCTCTGCAATGACTCTGGTTTGCTATTGTGGCATGAAAATTGCCATGGATTGATTGGGCATGACTGTGTTCCAATAAAACTTTATTTACAAAATAGACACCTGTCCTCTGGGTAGTTTGGTAGATCCCTGTTCTGAGTAAGAGCCAGTGGACAGCCAGTGACAGGGAGAAGGTGTGAAAGGAAGAGAAGTTACTTGGCGTTGTGGCTTTAGATTAAACAGGTACAGGCATAAAGGTCTGATAGCTGGAAGAATATTTAAAAGTATTCAGAATCATTGCTGGCACCTGAGAGTCTCAGTGATGGGCTACACAAGGCATCGAAGCTGACCAAGGGCTGGCCGAGGGAGGAGGCCCAGAAGAGCCTCAGCACAGATTTGAGAGCAGACTAAGTGACAGTCCTTGAGTTGGGGGTAAAGGCCATTAAACTGTTGACGTGACTGTGAGAGGCTTTCTTGTTGTAATGGGGCAAAACTAAGAGACTCCGATCCTCCTCTCACTAACCACCTCTACCTACCAAACTGAGCTCTAGTTAGGACAAAAGGTTCTTACTATAATTTAAAAAGCTTGACATTATCTTCCAAAGTCTTCAAACAAAGGGAAAACTATGGTTTATAAACACCTGTCTTTTTTATTCGCCTTTTTAAGTATTGAAATACTCTCAATATTTCAAGTATTTTGACAGTTATAGAAAAATGTTACCAAGTTAGGATTTGAATTTTTTTTAACCCCCTGCTATAGATCTCAAGCCTGGGTCCTGGACTTTACATGGTCTGTGCCCAAGCCACCTGCGCCACAAGGCTGTACCAGAGATCGCGCGGTTGAGATCTGGAGTCCTCTGTGTCTCTGCGTTTTTTCGCTAGACTGTGCGCTCCTTGAGGGCTGGCACTGGTGCGGCACCAAGAGTTTAAGGCTGTTGTTCCTGTGAGACTTTGCTAAAAATCTGAACATTTGATTTTCGCCGTCATTTCAGCACTAGAACTAAGAAATACAGAGATACGTGTGTGCGTGTGTTAGAATTTGCATACATTTTATTTCAGGAGGAAATGAGAATGTTTAAGATACGAGTCCAAGAAGTGGTGAAAGAAAATGAAGAATTGCACCAAGAGCTGAATAAGAGTAGTCCTGTGACCAGTGAGGAATGGCAAGTGATATTGTTTCTGGGATTTTATTTTTTTTAAAAAAAGAGATAACAGGAATACATTTTATGAATATTTTAAATATTCATTTTTTTAAAGGAAAGGTGCAGGCAGGAATGAAGGCGAGCAGAGGTAGGCAGGAAAAGAGAGAGGAAGAAGCATTTTATTTATGTCATTTAGTTGTTCATCTTGGTTGTTCCCCCACCACAGGATATGAACCTGGGTCCTCAGGATATCTGTGGACTGCACAGGCCAAAGACAGTTGACCAAACCACTACTCCAGCAGGGCCTACCAAGGAATAAACTTTATTAAATCATCAAATATATATTTTTTAGATAAAAAAGGAAGAGTTCAAAGAAATTAAAGTTCTGTGATCAAAACTTCAAATTTAGAAATTACCTTTAAAATTCTAAGTAGATTCTCAAACCTGAAGTATATTTGCTGTTGCATTTTTCTTTTTTTTTTTTGGTGGTTTTTCTAGGGTATGTGTCCCATTCCAAACTTGTCAAGTCACATCCTCTCTCAGGCTGACCCTCTGGTCACTGCCAGAGCTTTAGAACCAAAAGTCCCAAATGAGGCCCTGTACACCAGCCCTGCCTGCCCTGCCTGTCATTCTCTGAAGCCTTCTCTTCCCCAGAAGCCTCGCTGCCATCTGTACTCAGGCTGCCCAGTCTGCACTCCTACTCATGCTGCAGGGCCCTGCTAAAGTGGCTCTCAGTAGCTCCCCCAGAGGCAGAGGGAATCGCTCCCCTGTGTTAGTTTATGACACAGCTGTAGACACACACCCAGTCTGTCACCCGCTGTGCCTCCAAGTCTGTCCCTTCTTTGTGCCTCAATGGCAAGGCCACACCCTGTTCACCTACCACAGCCCCAGTGAAAGCCAGTTCAATGAATTCAAGTGAGTAAATGTCTTTAAACGTCTAAGTGCAACGTCCAGGAAAACCTGTTCAAATATATCTTTTTTTGCCTGGGGTTAGTATGTTATATGCAGTATCTTTTTTAATGCCTTAGCAGCACTGAAAAAATGAAATATATTCCGCATATGCTGCCCAGAAATGTGGAACAGAGTCCTTAGCATTCTTAGCAATAGGTCGGGTCTCCCTAACATCATGGTCACTGATGTGTTAGTCAGGATGGCTGGCAGCCACGGCGTCCCACTTTTTTGGAATTAGGTTTTCTGGGTCTGCATTCCTAGTGTGTCTCCCACCAGCTGTCCGTGAACGGCACCCGGGAAACCGGGTCAGTCAGGAGGGGCCGCATGGGCCTGCAAGAGCCCTTGTGAGGGCTCAGGTCTCTCTAACCTGGCTGTGTGTGGAGCCTGTTTGCTTTTCCCTTGAGAGAAAAGGAAACAAAAGCAAGAAAAGAAAACTACTTTGGAATCCAGGTGCTGGCAGTGTCCCCCAATCCTGCGTTCATTGCGGGTGAATAATTCACCCTGTTTTGTGCCACCCTGGGCAGTCTGTCAGCTCCAGCTGCAGCGCCTGCTGAGGGCTTCCGTTGCTCTGAAGTCCTGTCCCTAGACTGTCACACTCCAGGCAGATCTCCCGCGACACTCACTGCCCTGGAGCAGGGCCCTCCGCTGCCTTGTGGGCTGCTCCTCCCTGACCTGCACAGGTGGGGGAACTGGCGTCACACTTCGGCAGAAGCTTAGACTTTGTTTAATGTCATTTCTAAACGCGCTTCTTTCTGGGCTGCGATTGAACTCTACTTCTCTCTTCCTGACAACCCCCGACTGCTGGGTCACCTCCAGCTTAATGGCCTCTTTTTACTTCCCCCGTAAAATGAGAGGGAGTGTTCAATGAAATCTGGGGGTTTCCACTTCTTTCTTGAGAAAGGAGGATCCTTTTTACTAAAAATTAAAGATAGGGGCATGCACCCTGGTAACTTAGTGGTTAGGTCTGCTGGGCGTAGTCTACTCACCTTTGTTCCTGCTTGTACCTTAAAAAAAAAAAAAAAAAAAAAGAAGAAGGAAAGAAAGGAGAGTAAAGCAGAAGCCAATATAGCTTACGAGAAAGTCCAAAAATGTAAACCAGCTAGAAGCAGGTTCAGGGCTGCTCTGCTTGAGGCAGGGATGAGGAGGCTGGAGCTGACCTGCCGGGGCAGTCCCCCACCCCCACTCCCCAGAATGGCAGCCCCTCCGCACCGTGTGATGGGGGGAGCTCAAACACTGTCAGGGCTGCCAAGGAGCCGGTGTTCACCACTGTCACAGTGAGGGCCTCACTCTAGCTGAGTCCTGTCTTTTCTCCTTCCTCCACTCACTTTTTGAGTTTAAAGTAGAATATTGACACATTACTGGTTTGATATACTTTGGGTGGGAAACATTTAATTAGGTGATTTTGAAGGGCCCTGCAGCTCATCAGTAATTGAAATTCGTCATCAGGAAGGTTGAGCTGACCTGGGGTTTACTTTTAAACACCTGTCAGAAAAGGGTTTGCTGGGGTGAAATTAAGGCTGGAAAGTCTTTGTAAGGTTGAAGAAACCAGATATGTCAAAAATGATTGCTAGTGAATATTTTTTAATTGAAATGAGAACTTTCTCAGTTCTTTAAAAATATTTCATACTGGCTTCAAAAACTGATGGGTAGGAAACTAGAGGTTTTTGCAGATGAAACGAGATTGGCCCTTTGATAACTGTTCAAACTGAGGGTTGTGTACATGCGAATTTATTATTCTGTTCTTTCTACTTTCGTATGTGTTGACATCTTACATTTCAGAAGTTACGGAAACAGTTCGTAATTCAAACTCCACTGCTGCCCTTTCCCCTAATCCAGTGCAGAGGGCAGGATGTGTGGGGTAATCACACGCTTAGCATTAGCACAGTCTAGGTGTTCGTCACCTGCAGCATGTCAGTCGCTTTCTTTCGGACTTCAGAGTGTCTGTGAGCCTTCAGAACCTGAATGCCAGTAGTTGCTTTTGTAGGCGTCAACTCCAGACCCATGCAGAACTGGTTTTAGAGGAGAACAAACTGTTGATTGAGCAGTTGGAGATTCAGCAAAAGAAAGTCAAGGACACCCATCAGGAGCACCTGCAGGAAGGTGAGCTGTCTTTCCAGCGAGACATTGACATTGGACTGGACATGGGGCATCGTGTTTTTTAGAAGGTATTCTTTTCTGAAATGCAGATGTTTGTGTCAAAACACATTCAGTCGTTACCCATAATGCTCCTATTGATTTCTCTTAAGACTCCACAGTGTCTGTAATTATTCTGTGTGTTTTGTGAATCTGTTGCAGGCGACCAGCAGAACTGGTTTTAAGGGAAAGCAGTGCTATATAAATGGGGACAATCACACAAGCTGACAGTTTGAAACAGCACAAGCTTCTCTTCCAGAATCTGCTGAACGAGTAGACCAGTAGCAGCCAGGCGCGGTCTGCTGTTTCCCTCTCTGTGTTCTTGTCCTCCTTCAGAGCAGGGGGTGCTGAGTTAGAGCACGTCACTGTCAGCACTGTCCCCTGTGTGACCCTCCCTGCCCATAGGAGCCACATAGCACATGACGGTGGGGCCAGATTAAGAGTCATTTTTGCTATTTTGATTAAAGCCATTATGAGCACTCTGAAGGTGTTGGGGGTGGACGGAGGTAAAGTTCCTCTTTGTTTCCACGATTAGAGATGACTGAAAAACAATTTTTATATTGATTCAGCTTAATTTTCTCAAAGGTACCAGATCCGAACAGGTATGAAGATTCTTCTGGTCATGTGCGGCAGGGCAACCTTTTGACCTTGTGATTCAGTCAGTTATGAATGCTATTCCCATTTTTCAGAAGCAGCGGTTCATTTTGATCAAGCAAATTTTTTTGTAAAGGGATTTAAGTTTTATGCTTTAATACGTCTACATGCTAGTTTCAGCAGATATCCAGGAAATATCTTATCACAAACTACCATGTCCGTGGGAAGTTCAGTCTTATTTGATATCTTTAAAAATCTTGAAAACCTTACAATTTTAGGACATCATGATGTATTATTGCACATCTGTGTGTGACTTCAGTCTTTGGAAACTCAGTTCCTGGCTGTATCATTAAATATTACATATTTAACGATAGTATCAATATAGGGAGCTCCAGTAAGCAGGTGTACATTTAGTGAGTACTTAATGTAGGGACAGTATTTCTAAGTATAGAGCCTTTGGTATTATAAATCTCCAAAAGATTTTTCAAAAATCGGATTTTTTTCAAGTTGGCTGTCATTAGCTTTACCTAATATGAATAGTCATATTTTTTAAGTTTTCTCTATAAATTCTTTTGTGTCTTTTTTGTTTTTCAGTTTCTAAATTGACTAAACAGCTAATACTTCTGGAGACTAAAACCCAGAGCCAAGAAAAGGAACTGAATGTGTGCAAGGCACAATGGGAAGCTTTACACACCGAATGCCAAGAACTAAAGACACAATTAGATGGCAAAATTACAGCAGATGTTCATGCTTCCATCGTAAATGAATTAAAGAGGTGAGAACACAATGTCTTTTCAAGTGTTACAGCATGTGCATGCATGCTACAGGCAGCATGGAGTGAGGTGGCCATAGGAAAGGTGGGTCTGTGGCTGGCGCACCTTCAGAGGCTACTGACCTAACCTACTTCACCAGGACACACCCGATGTTACAGTCTTAAGACAGTGTTCCTTCTTTGGAAAACCTTATTTTTCATAAGCCCTTCAACCGATTGGATAAGGCCCACCCAGGTTATCAAGGGTACTCTTTACATCAAATCAAATGATTATAGATATTAGTCATAGCTATAAAATACCTTCATAGAAACATCTGACTAATAACTGGGTACCACAGCCTAGCCAAGTCAATAGATAGAATTACCCATTATAATATGCCACTTTAATTTTTGTTATATTTTCTTATGTTTTCCAAACATTCTATCATAAACACATATTACCTTTCTAGTAGGGGGAAATAATATTTCAAGTGGTGAGATTTTCAGCTCAAGTTGATTGTCATGGGAGAATAAGTAAATGCATATGAAGTGCTTAGCTTTCAGTAAATGCTGTCAGTTATAATTACTGAACCCCAATGTTTTGACTGTACTGTTACATGCTACTGGGATCAGAAAAGTAAAGTTACTTTTCTATTCCAGCAGAGAAAGAAGAGTTTCTTAAGTCAGGTTCATTTTATGATTTCATTTCCCCCTAACACCCATTCCTGTGTCTGTTGTGCTTTTTTGTGGACGTGTCGTAACCACATATTCTGATTAGCCCCAGATTTGACTATAAAAGATGTTTAAAAAATGCTGCATTGGTCAGTTCCAACCAAAAGCCTAGCCAGCCTCTGTGTGCCTGGCCCCACCTCATCACTCCTGCTTATTGTGTGGAAATTGCCCGAGAGAACCGATGAAGTCTTCTCTCCAGCATCATCTTGCTAGAATTATATACTGAAACTCCTTATGCTTTGTTCTTTTTATCATAAGACCATTTCCTTCTTTAGTATGAAATAGAATTAGTTTTAGCATTAGGATTTTTGTGGAGGGTAATTATAGAATTACAAAATTAAGCCGCTTTCAATTCTTTCTGGAATGAATAGAGTACAAATAAGTGTATGCAGACAAAAGCGGAAACTGTGGGCTGGAAAGGGGATTTAATCATTCCCGTCAATGAAGTGTGTGCCCAGCCACAACCTGTCTGCTACCAAGAGGAGCCCTGAACCAGATCCTCCAGGGACTGGGATGGGAGACCTTCCTCAGAGACCTTCTCATTGATTCCCCAGGGGCGGAGGGTTAGACTGTTTACCACTGCTTGGCACTCATTGTAACCTCAGTTCTGTGAATAAGCCTGTGACGTTGTTCCTCAGCCAGCTGCAGAAGGAAGAAGAGAGAGGAAGTGCAGAGATGGAAGAACTGTTAGAGAAGCTGGCGATCCTTCAGATGCAGAAGAAGAGCCTGGCCCTGGAGAAGAGCGATCTGACGGCTAAAAACAGAGCTCTGGAAGCCGAACTTGAAAGGACACAGAAAAAAAATAGGTTTATGCGTTTTTTTTCTTAAGCCATTTTTTATAGTTAAAAAAAGACAGTTGAAGACTCTTTTACTTTATTTGCTTTCTGTTCTTTTTCTAATATTGGCTATAAAATGGGAACAGATAATTCAGATTATGGATATCAGAATATAAGCACAGCAGACACTTTTCTGTGGCTCAGCAATAATGTTGGTTTCTCAAGTCTGTAATTCACTTATGGTCAATAGTCTTGCTGATGACCCTAACAGTCCGAAAGTTCTAGAAATTCTACCCTAACCGTTTCCCAAAAGTCTATTTAGGGATCACTAGATTTTTTTTTCCCAAAAGTGTCTTTTAGAACATTGGCCAAAAGTTAGTAGAATAATGTATAATTAGCCTGTTGATTGTATTAACCATTTTGTGATTGTCATTGATTTGATATGAAGTCAATAACTGTGCTTGATTTAAAATTAAATTTCAGTTACCTTTTCTCACCTTGAAACTTAATAGAAGACTTAAGTTACTAAAGAATAGCATTTAAATATTGTTATTATATAAATATTATTCTATAATATTTAAATATGTTATATATGATTATAAAATAATATAAATATAATATAAAGTACTTTGTATTATAATACACCAATGCACTATGCTCTAGCCATTCAGACTACTGAGTTTTGCATTTTGCCATTTGGGGGAACTCTAGGATATCTCAAAAGAAAATTGATGTCCTCAAAAAGCAAGTGGAAAAAGCCATGGAACACGAAATGTCTGCTCACCAGTACCTGGCAAATCTTGTCAGCCTAGCAGAGACTGTAACCCAGGAGCGTGATACTCTTCTGTATTTGGTAAGTTTCTTCTGGGACTTCAAGTTGATATGCAAGCATAATTTTAAAAGGTTGCTTGATTTTTTTTTTGCAAAATTATTCATAAAAAGCTACACCTTTTTAAAATTTCAATTGTTAATTTTCTAATTCTCTAGAATTTCCTTTCAACCATGGAGGAAAACATTTTTGAAAGGCGAATAGCCCAAACGTTTAAAAACTGGCAAATGATATCTTAGAGGTAAACTCATGGAATTAGTCCACTTACCAGAGTCGGAACAGAGAGTGATCAGATGTTGATTAGACTTCCAGAGTGCATCTTCATGTATTCTCAGAAAAACTGCCTTAGTATATTTATTCCCTGCTTGAGGATGGGATGGAGGAACCACAGACAGGATAAACAAGAGTTCATCCTAAAGGCCAAGTTGAAAGGGCTCAAAGACATTTATCCCACAGTGTTTCTAAAAGCCTCACTTCCAAGGAAAGGAACTGAGTAAATGACTGGTGGTCTTAGATGATAGAACCACCAGCCAGCAAGCGCAAATGGGTCGATGTGATTCTTGGCACCTCCGCCTAGGTTTTAAAAGTTGTCTATAGCAGATTGTACGGTGAAAGAAGACAGGTGCTGTGCCAAGCTACATGCATTGGGAAAAATCTGATGGGATTTACTGCAAAATGTAGCAGTGGGTTAGATAACTGCATCTCCAAGTGTGAAATTACAGGAAATTTACAAAAATCTTCCTGGTTATCTACATTTCATTATTTTTCTACACTGAATGCATATCGCTTATGTACATGTAAATATGTTTAAGCAATGTTGCAAATCTCTGGTCACATCGGATCAGAAGTAACAGCTGAACGGAGGTCATTGTGGAAGAGCCCAGCAGACTTTGTGAGAAGGACAAAAGTCAGCAAACTGGGCAGTAGCTGGGCCCTTCTCCAGAGTGAAGGAGGTGGAGAGAGTCCTTCAGGGTGAGTTACAGGCTTATTCCTCTTTGTTAGAGGGACTCTAAGTTCCTCCACAGGAAAGTGGATTACACTATTAGCCATTGTTTGCATAAGAGAAAATATAAATAGTGCACCGTTTTAGGGCAGAAATGTTCATCTTTATTTATAATAAATGACATGCTAATTAACTAAACTGGTTGAGACTCCATTCTGTACATATATTATTATCAGAAAAAATTTTCAATTGTAATAGTTGATGGTAGCAGTGTGGTAAACCTGATTATACATTACGGGTGCTTTCTAAATCTGACTCTGATGCAGCATGGGGCGAGACTTAAAGCAGACAGACGGCTGAGCCTCTTAGTCCCCTGACAAGAAGTCGCTACCCCAACCCAGGTGCTGGACTCTGCCCTTTTCTCTAACAGTGCTGAGCACATATTTCTTCTGCTTTACCCTCTGGGATTACCCCCAGGGATATCAAGAGGACATAGCAGAAGTTTTTGAAGAATGGAGATTGCCAAGTAAAGCCATTCATATGGGAAATCTTCAGCGGGTCCTGGCTGCCTCATGTCCATGCTGCTGTAGATGAAAGCAGGTTCCCTTGGGATGCAGGCCAGAGAGCATCCTAGGCTTCCATGATGAAGTCAAAATCCTCCCTGTCCTCGAGTGGTTCCACTTACCCTCTCCCCACCACCCCATACTTTTGAGACCTGGATGGAAATACAGATGGAGTCCATCTACAATGTGGCCAAAGACATAAAAGTTACACATTAAGTGAACAGACTGTTAATATATTCTCTCCTCCTTCTTTGAACTTTGTTATTATGGCCTGAAAGCCAGACTTGAGTTTAGAATCCTCAGATAATGAGAAAACTGCTTTTATCCCACCCCAGCTCTGCCCATCACTTGGGACCTCTGTGTGCACACAGACACTGCTGTCCCCACGTCCCTGGGAGCCTCACGACCAGCGCCCCCCAACTGGGTTCAGGGATGGCATTGCCCGTGTCCCCTGCCCCTCACGGTCTCTTGGGCCTTGTGAGAGCCCCTTAATATTCATTTCTTGAGACAGGCATCTTAATTGCTAATGCTGCCTGTGGGGTAGATTTTCCATGTGACTTGGGGCAAATTATTTAACCCTCTGTGTCTTTTTTTTTCCTTTCTGGAAAATCATATTGCCACTACCAGCCTACTTTAGAAGGAATGTTCATCTTCACTTTTCTTTTAATTTTAGCATCTGAAATAGTTCCTTCATAGTGCCTACTCCTTCAGGCTCCATGTATATGCATTTGTCGAAATCACTCAGCTTCACATGACAGCCTGCTTAGATGTTTTGCCAGTCACATGTGATTTGAAGAGCAGCATCAAGTATTCACGTTAGGTTATCTTTCATGTTGGAATTACTCAAATAGTCAAGTTAAAAGTTCATTTGCATCTTGGCACTTACTCCTTGGACATGATTGAAGGAATGATATATTCCACGAGAATCCCTGACAATCTCTCACGTTCCCCTTGTCTGGGGGCCCAGATCTTCCGTGGGTGGCCCCCAGCATGTGGTTCCTGGCTCTTAGCCACTGGCCCAGATGCTGCCCTCCGTCCTCACCCAGGGGGCAGGAATCCTGGGCCGGGGCAGGAATCCTGGGCCAGGACAGGTGGCAGGATGGAAATTGCCTGTGAGTAGTAATAGTCTTTTCAGAAGAAAGTTTTATTATTTTTTTCCTGTAAAACAGGCCCTATTATTTTCCTTATTTCTCCTTAGGCTAAGTGTTTAAATAGTGAGAAGGATGGAGCTCTCAAAAAAGCACTGGAAAGCAATATTCGCTTGGGAAGATTAGAGGAAAAAATTAAGGTAAGTGGTCATCTAGCCTTGAGATCCCATTTTCAAATGGCAATGAGGCTTAACAGGTGCATGTCTGTAACATGAAACGTCATCGGAGTAAAACCAAGAGCAGAAGGCGACGTCACTGGCACAATAGCGCCTCCCCAGAAACAGCGTCTCTCCGCTCAGTAAATAAACCTCAGTTCATTTGCGCAGTAAGGTATCTTGCAGCTGTGTAAAGAAAAAAAAAAGATGGAAAAAAATCAGGCTATATCCTCCAGTTACTGTCCAGGCTTTCTGACCCAGCGCCACGTTGGCCGGTTCAGCTAGAGAGCAGCTCTGGCCTGTCCACTCTTGCTTCATCCTGACTGCGCCCTCCGGCTTCTGTGGCACCCACTCGCTGGTCACCTCCCTCCACTGACCTCCCTCCTCCTCCCCATCACCTGTGTATGTGCTGGCCTCTCATCAGGAGTCCGTAGCCTTACCACCCAAACCCACTTCTGGGCAGGGGAGGGCCAGCAGGCCTGGAAGTCTGGGTGCAGGGAGGGAGCTGTGGGTTCTGAAGGGAAAGCTGTGCTGGGGGCGTGGAGCTCCCAGCACAGGAGATAAGGTCTCAGCCTCTGGGCTCAAGTGCATGTATGTGCAAGACACTGATTATAGTGGCCTGATAAGAAATAGACTGATGACATGTAATGTTGGAAAATTAGCAAACTGAAAAAAAAAACCCAAAATTGACTAGCCCTGTATAAATACATATATTTGTGTGAATAATATATGTACCTACATTGTAAGTTTATCTGCTTCGTTTCAGGAAGCATAAAGTTTAGCCCTGAATTATTTAATTAATGATCATTTTTTTAACAGTAATTTCTTTTCTTTCTTTCTTTTCTTTTTTTTTTTTAAGGGGAAGGTGCAGGCAGAAATGAAGGCCCTTGGCCATGAGCTCAGGTCCTTGGGAAGCATGTGGGCTGTGCTGCTCAGCGGCAGCAGACCCAACCCTACCCCACCAGGTGCGCCCTAAATCATTTATTTTCAGAAAGTTGAAATTTTGGCCTGCCCTGGCAGGGTAGTGGTCAGGTCTGCTGCTTCCAGCTGAGCGTAGTCCATATACATCCCAAGGACCAGGGTTTGTATCCCAGGGGTGCAGGTGGGAGCAACCAAGACGAACAACGAAAATAAAATAAATGTTTTTTCCTCCTCCCTCTTCCATTTTGCCTGCTTACTCACCTGCAATCCTGCCTATACCTTCCCTTGAAAAGAATAGCTAAAATTTAACTTAAAATTCCTCAGACTCAAATATGTGTCAAAATCCAAAGAGTAGGTATCATTTTTTCTGTTTCATAAATACTACTTAGATATTTAGCAATTTTTCTATGTGTCATAAATATTTATCAACACTTATTTTACAAATGTTCATATAATATTCTGTCTACTAATCTATATGGTAATTACATGGTGTTTACTTTGTTATTGTTAACTAAATTACTCATATTTGTTTTATATGCTTCCTTCCTTATATCCATCTGTTGCCTTATCTGTGATAGTTGATAGATTATTTTAAATGGTCATCTATTCTCCCACACTTCCAATTCTCATTACCTTGCTTTCTTGTTTCTTCCATAAATGACATCACCTCTTGACACACTATGTGATTTATTTAATTTGTTTGTTGGTTGTTGTCAGTCTTCCCTGACTAGACGGTCAGTTCCATGAGGGCAGGTCTCTTACCTCTTAGTCCACTGGTATATCCCAAACACCTGGTATTCAGTAAATGTGATAACTATTTGGGAGGATTGAATAATATATTTTATAATTTTTAAAATTCAGTAGAATCAAAAACAATGTACAAAACAATATCTCAGCTCCACATCAGAAAGGGGTACACCCTGGTGGAGTAGCAGTTAGGTCTACTGCACCAGCTGAACACAGCGCATCCCAAGGACCCAGGTTCATGTCCAGGGAGAGACTTGAGAGAGAACAACCAAGATGAACAACTAAATAAAATTTAAGAAATGTTAAATGCTTCTTTCTTCTGTCTTCCTGCCTGCTCATCTTCATTCCTGCTTACCTTTTAAAAAAAGAAAGATTAGAAGGAATACAACATACTATTAATGATGAAAATTTGCATAGAAGTATTATAAGTAATAGTGAATAGTTACAGGGTTTGTGTTTTCTTTAGTTTGCCTATCAGCTTTTATTTGCAAAAGACAAGGTCTGGTCTTGTCTTGGGAATTTGTCTCCTTACTGTTCTTCTGAATAGGAATAGTGAAAAGGGCCTACTCAGCCACCCAGGGAGGAAACCTCTAAGCTGGATCTACGTTAGACAGGAAGGAATCTCTGGGACAGTGAAGAAAGAGACCTGACAAAGGCTTGAGAAACCTCAGAGGTGACCTCTCAGGAAGCCCTAACGCAATATAACCTGTGAAAGTGAAGACCTCACCTTCGCTCTCGGGACACTAACAAGATCTGGGGAACTCATTAGCTGCAGGCAGAGGCCTTCTGAGTCAGGCTGGATTCGGAAGCCAGAAAAGGGGCTACAGGAGAGATAGTGTATAAAACTGGGAAGGCTCTTCTGATGCCACCAACCATTGCTCCCACCTTCCCAGGATCCTTACCTTATTCCCAAAGGAATTCAAAGGCCTCCATCTAAAAATACCTAAGACACATGTTGACACATGATGAAAATGCATCAGAAATAATATTACCAGAAAGGGTATCAGAATTGTAACCTGTACTTCAAATGAATTGACAGGCGGATGGGTAGGTAACTAACTGGGGTGCTAGAGAGGTAGTTGGATAAATGAAGTTCATAAAGCAGCTAAAGCTAGGAAGAAATGCTGCAGAGCAGGAACACAGGAACCTCGAGGAGGGATGTGCAAACAAACAAGCATATGAAATGGAACTGACGACACGAGAAAGAAACAAAAGAGAGGCCATTTCAGAAATGTAGACTGCATTGCAAAGATCTTAAGGAATATGAAGAATTCTATGGAAAGAGACCCAAAATACCTATTGTTAGA
Source organism: Solenodon paradoxus (assembly GCA_004363575.1). Classification (NCBI taxonomy): domain Eukaryota; kingdom Metazoa; phylum Chordata; class Mammalia; order Eulipotyphla; family Solenodontidae; genus Solenodon; species Solenodon paradoxus. The sequence continues at coordinate 58,359 of RJWH01002587.1, read as the reverse complement.
GTCCTCAGAGAAGAAACTAAAACAAAAGGTTTTCTGCTCTAAACCTTAATTCATAAAGTATGAAATATGAATTTCTGATGTAAAGAGAACTTGAATCTATATATTGAAGGCACACACTATGTACCTAGGAAAAATGAACGGAGAAAATTTACACCAAAACTTAACATTAAGATAAATGATATGTTGAACACCCAGGCAAAAGACCAAGACTTAAGAAAAAACATGCTGGCATCACGCTTCTCCACAGCGACACTGAATGCCAGAGAACAGTGTAATGCCATCTACAGATATTCAAGAGGAAGGGAGTTCTAGCCAGAGATGTTTCCATCAAATCAAGCTGCTCTTCAGACTTGTTTTTAAAGGAAAGGTACAGGCAGAAATGAAGACATATGCAAGCAGGCCGGAAGAGAGAAGAGAAAGTAGTATTTTATTTATTTTTATTTTACTTGTACATCTTGGCTGTTTCCCTTACCCCTGGGACAAAGGGTCCTTGGGATGTATGTGGCCTGTGCTACACCGGAGGTGGTGGACCAAATCACTACTCCACCAGGGTGTCCCCAGACGGTTTTGATCATGTAAGAACTTTTTTTTTTTTTTTGTATAAACTTGTCCTCAAGATCAAACTCAGTTCAGTCAACCAAGAAATGATTGGGCAAACTGAAGCAAAATCACTAGTAGTGACCAAAGAACAAATTTAACTATAAAGTAAGATTTAAAACAGGGATAAAAGCCTGGTAGGATAGAACGTAAATGTTTTCTAACAATATAGAAATAATGCAACCAAGGAAAAAAATGACAGATGAAGGTACCAAGATGGTAAAGTAGAATAAACTTGCCGATTGCAACACGTAAAATAACTAAGAGAACTGAAAAAGCAAGTAATAGAGAAGCTCATGTAAGCAGGGGAGAGTGGAGAAAAGGCTGTTAGGAGCTAACATTGTTACTTTTGATAGAGAACCAGTGGGTACCTCTAAAATGGGAGGACTAGAGACAGGTAAGATTAAGGCATAAGAATAAAAGTAACCACAAGAATCGAGATATTTATTCCTACATAGTAGAATTACAACAGCAAAAAGAGCAAAGAAAACAGACTGCATTAAAGTCATTTAAAGTGTTCTGGCTAAAGCATTAAAACATAAAATAACAAAATTTGAGACCAATAGATCTCTCATAAATAAATGTAAATAAACTTAGTAATATATGGTAGTTACAAATACACATATCCAAATAGCAGCAGTAGATTTATAAAGAATAAGTTACAAAAGATACAAAGAGAAATAGAACCTTAGTAATAACAGGAGCTTAATTCTATTGGTCCACGACAAATCAAGCGATTAAAAGTAAGGAAATAGAAGATTTAATAATATAATCAATAAGGCTTATTTATGTCTTTTATGTTTATATATATCTGCCCAGAACAGTCACAAAAATTAATTGTAGATTGACAACAAAAAAGCAACCTCAGGAAATTATAAAGTAGAAATAAGGCAGACATTTGTTGACTAAGTAGATGAAAACCAGAAATTAGTAAACAAAATCAGAAAGCAAAAAAAGGTTCTTTTACCTGGAAATGTAAGACTGCAGTAAACCAATTCTTGGGCCAGAGGGGATATTAAATGTCAGAATTTCTAAAAGAAATTGAATATGTGAGCTATAAACCAGAATTTATGTGATGAAAGCTTTAGAAATTCTCACTAGCCAATAAAAATGAAAGCAGGAAAATAAATGAATCAGGCTTTTATGTCAGTCATATGTTCACCAATAGACTATAACACACCTTCTAGCAGGGGCCTTCTGTTTTAATTTTATTTATGGCACATCAATAACCAGACATGACAGAAATTAGAAACTTGGTTTGATTGTACCAGAAATTCTTTCATTGCTTTTTCTGACTTGTCCTCCCAGATCAGACTGACCCAGGCCTTACTCAGCCCAGTGGGCCTGTAGCCCCCCGGGGCAGCATCCACCTGGGCCACTGGACCATCCCCTCGCTCACAGAGTCCTTCCTCCTCTCCTAGGGATACAAAAAGCAGGAGGCACTGAAGGTGGGTGACATCAGTCACCGTCTGACAGAGCAGCAGGAGGACTTTGCCAGCAGGACAGCCCAGTTCCAGCAGGAGATGAGGTGCCTGCAGCGGATACTGCAGGATAAGCAGCAGGTCCTGGACCAGGCGCTGCAGCAGAAAAGGTAGGGCCGCCCCTACCTCTTTGACCTTTGGAATGCTTGGTAGAATTTTCTAGTAAAACTTTCTGGACCTGTTTTATTTGGTTGCTTATTTTTGTTTTTGTTTTTTTTGTGTTAGTTTTAACTGATTTAATATTGATCCTGATTTAATTTTAATTTACTCTTGTTTTATTCTTTAACATCTCCCCGCTCCCATTTTTATTGAGATATAATTGCCATATAACATTGTGTAAGTTTAGGGCCTATAGTATGATGATTTGATATCTGTGTTATTGCAAAGTGATTACCACCATAAGGGAAGTTAACTAACACATCCTTAATCTCACATAATTGCCCCACCCTGTTTTGTGGGGAGAACACTGAAGATCTGCCCTCTTAGCAGGTTTCTAGGCACGACACAAAGCAGTGTCATTAGCTGTAGTCTCCATGGCAGGCCATAGGCCCTAGCTCCTCGTTTTGTCCCCTTCTTTGAAAACTTACATTGTTTGGGATTCCAGTGCGTTGGCGCTGGGTGTGGTGTTATATCAGAGATTCCCTGACCTGCACACATAAAACTTAGTGCTGTAAGACAATGTCAGAAAGTTTTTTTAAATTCCTGTTGTTTGAATATTGGAATTCCTAAATCAATTCAGTCCTCTTAGTGTCCTTTATTTCTCCTCCTTCCCATTTCTTTTGTAGTTTTGTTGTATTCCGTTTTCCTAGGAGATTATATTAATTTTGGACTAAATGTTTTGTTCCTGGTATTTTTTTTTCTCATTTCTGAGAACTTTAAACAATCGGATCATTCCCTTTTTATAAGGTCGTACTCATGAGATACTAGGTGCATTAGGTTCTCTGTGGCCGTGAGGTCTGTGTCGGTCGTGCCTCTGGCCTCAGACATGCGCTAGAGGAGGTATTTCCAGTGTTTTCAGCGCCGTGGGGAATATTGCTGCTTTGTGAGGGTGAACTTGGTCTCTCACTTTGTTTTTTCCTCCACGCGTGGGTTTCGCCTTTTCAGCGGCCGTGTTGTCTTCAAGACTGGAATAGAAGTGGATGCACACGCGTCATGCTGCAGTAGGGTGGCCGCCCCCTAGTGGTCTGACGGGTAAATCTGCCGCCTCTGGCCGCCACAAGCCACGCACCTCCCAAGGTCCTGGGTTCACATCCGTAGTCACAGAAGCACCTGACATCTGAAACGGTCACTTTGTAAAAAGTTGGGCCAATACCAAATTTCTTGCCAGACAGGTGGTTTAGAATTGCGTCATTAAGATGGAATTTGTTTCCCACTTTCTCCCTTGTTCCACTTTTTGTCCTTTAATGTTTCAAAAGTTATACATTTTGTTTGTGTTTTTAGTGGTTACTCTTGAAATGTCATTATGGATACTTGACATGAAAAAAATTGTACCAGCATCATTACACTTCTCCCCTCCCCCATTTCAAGATCCTAATGATTTCGTTCTTACCACGGATTAAATGTTGCTGCTTTTTATATATTGTTTATTTACCCACAGTTTGCCCATTTCTTTGTTTATTGATTATGAAAAACGAGACTGCCGACACAAAATGAAGTCATGTATGCTGTCGCCAAACTGAAACTTACAGTGTCCGCTCTCCCAGAATGGAATTGTCAGTCAGTCAGGAATGTCGTGGTCAGCACTGGTTAGGTAATCTGCCTGGTGGATCCCTGCCCTCCCCTGAAGGAAAGTAACCTTGTGATAACAACCCACTTTTTTGCTGGTATAAGGTGTTTTGTTTTGTTTTATTTTGAAAGAGAAAGGAAACAGGCAAGAATAAAGGCAAATAGACATACAGGCAGGAAAAAAGAGAGAGGAGAAAGAAGCATTTTTTATTTATTTAGTTATTCATTTTGGTTGTTCCCCCCAGACCTGGGTCTCGAACCTGGATCCTTGGGCTTCACGGACTGTGGAAGAATGCACGCTTCATCCTGCGCCACGAGCACGCACCCTATAAACTTCCTGTTCCTGCTCCCCGCTGCCTTAAAAGTCATCTTACACAGCTCTTCAGAGTTCCTCCTTTTATCAAACTGCGGGATTGAATGCTGCCTGATTCAAAGTCTATTTTTGCTCAAATAAACTCAGCAGTTTAATGGGCCTTAGTTTAATTTTTAACATATTCTTTCTTGCATCTCAGATCTTATTTCTCAGATTATTTTCCTTCTTCCTAAAGGACATCCTTTAGAAGTTACTTTAGTGAAAGTCTGTTGGTAGTAAGCTTTCCTAGTTTCTGTTTATCGGAAAATGTCTGCAATTTGGCCCTTATCCTTGTCAGATGATTTTTTTCGTTGGGCACAGAATTCTGCCTTGACAGTCTTTTTCTCTCAGCACATTCCACAGTCACCTGTTTCATTGCTGTTGAAAAGTCTTTCATCGTTTTAAAGGGTAGTCCATTTTTTCTGTTAAGATCTCTATCTCTTGTATTCTGTAGTTTTGTTGCTCTGTGTTTAGGAATTTCTTTTTATTTATTTGGTATGAGTTATTCTCTACAGCTATGATTTTGTGTCTTTCATTAGTCTATAAATTCTCCACCATTATCTCTTAAAAATAGATCTTTCCCCCTCATTCTTTCTAAATTTCTTCTGGAACTCAGATTAAATATATGTTAGATCTCTTTACTGAATCCTCAGTGTGCAAATTTTCCTTTCCTTGTTTTCTGGTCTATATTTTGGGCAATTTCTTGTGCTTAATATTCCCATTTTGTTACTCTCTCTTCACTTGTATTCAGTATGCTTACTGTTTAATCCAGCCACTGAGTTATTTTATTAATTTTTTATTTAATTTTTTAAAGGAAAGGTGCAGGCAGGAAGAGAGAGGAGGAAGAAGCATTTTGTTTTATTTTATTTTATTTATTTTTAGAAGCACATTATTTTATTTGCATTGTTTCCCTCCAGAACCTAGGACTTGAACCCATGGGTTTGTGGCTTGCATCCTTTGGAGGCAACTGACCTAACCACTGCTCCACCAGGGTCTGTCAAGTTTTTTATTTTAATAAGTGTATATTTAACTTTCAGAAGTTCTATTTGGCTCTTTAAAATATTTCTTGTCGTTTATTGGGTGAGTTCTTGGTCTTTGCTTATTTTTAACACATTTTTAAATTTCTTTTAACATTTCACTCAAGTTATTTTAATATTCTGTGTATGACAATTGCAATATCTTAATTTGGAAAGAGGGATTAAGTCTCATTTTGCTGTCTCTTGGGTTTTGTGACTTATTTCCTCTGTGTACAGTTATTGTTTACTATGAACTCATTTATGGTTGAATTTTATCTGTGAAAGTCATCATTTTATGCAGCTGAATTAAGAGTGTTTTTCTCCAGAGAAGATTTGAATTAGCCAGAGAATATTTCTTTTCTTTTTTTTCAGAAATGTCATTTTAATACCACAAAGATATTATAAAGTAAATATATATTGAACATTGTTCAACCTTAAAAATGAAGGAAACCCTGCCATTTGTAACATCATAGATCAACCTATAGCGTATTATATTTTTAAAAAAATAATACAAAATGATAAGTCACAGAGAAACAAATTCTGCATGATTCCACTTACATGAAGTATCTGGAATTGTCAAACTCACAGAGGCAGAGAATACATTAGATGGTCTCTGGGTGGAGGGGAGAATTGGGAGGATGGACTTTTTTTAAGTATAAGGTTTAAGTTAAATGAGATGAATCTGTAGAGATGCTTGGTTACACAGTGTCTATAGTTGACATTGTTCAAAATTTATTACGGTAGATCTCATATGTGCTAAGTATTCTTAGCACAAAAAATAAACACACACACAAAAATACACAAAGGAACACAAGGAATTCTGGGAGGTATAGGATATGCCTGTAACCTAGCTTGTATTTGTATCACAGGTGTTTACATATATGTAAACAAGTTGTATAAACCAGTTGTCAGGCAGAGGGAGGAGGAAGAAGCTGTCTGTCTTGGTTTCACCTTCAGGCCTCCTGCTGGGAGTCCAGACCCTGTTTGGGGGCCAGTCTGGCCCGAGCTGCAGGCACAGAGACTATTCCAACCTGGAGCATAATTGTATTGTTAATTGTTTTATTGTTAATTTTTTTAATAAGCTATAATAATGCCTTTATAAAAAATACAAAAGATCTTTAAAAGTCTACACAATGCCATTATTACATTTCTAGGTAGACTTTCTTAATATCACGTATTTTCCTGAACTGAATTCTAGGTGAATTCCTCCACTCGGTATTCCATTTATATAATTATCTCTTCAGCTGTGTCCAATATACTATTTAATCCATCCATTGAATTTTTTTCCTGGTTGTCTCAAAATGTGTTTTTGCTTTTGGTTCATTCCAGTTGGAACCTGAGATGCCCTGTCATGGGGTGATAGTACCAGTAAAACGCCAAATCCAGACCAAGACAGTGGTGACCGTCCCCAAGGAGACTTTTGGCCTCTCAGAGCAGATTTTTTGAGGATCAGATTTTCTGCCCAACTATCCTTTCTTTGAAATTCCTTTATATGCCTCCTGATGACCTAATGTGGGGACATAACAGTTCAGAATATTTCTAGATTTCTTTGTCACATGCAGTTTGCCATGTACTCAAGACCAGCTCTCCTTTCTTCAAAGATCTGGGTTTCTGGCATGGGTTGGATTTTGTCCTCAAAGCAATGCCAGCCTTTTTTCTAGACATGCTTCTGCCCCAGACTGTGGCTTGCTGTCCTCTCCTGCATGTCCATCAGGGGGCTTATTGCCCAGTGAAGTGGAGCCTGCTATCCCCGTCCTTCCCTGTGGGACCACACCACAGGGATGCCTTCATCTACCCTGTTTTTTCTCAACACCCCATATGGTGCCTGACCCATGTCAGAGTCCTTGCCCAAGAGAGACGGCTGCCCTTCCATTTCTCACAAGCCTTGGCAGTGTCTGGGCCGTCACCCTCCAGTCTTCTCTGAGTCCTCAGTCATGACCCCTACACCGTCCCCTCCTCACCCCTGCACTTACTCTTCCATGTCCAGGCCCATCAGTGGCTCTGTGATTGGGTGCCTGCGAAAGGTGTCTGAGTGTCGACCAGGTTACAGTGGGGACAAAAGGGACACAGTCAGGCCATTGTGCTGGAGGTCAGCCACTGTAGTTATTGTTCATTTGGTAGCGAGCAAAGGCTGTGCGCAAGGGTGCCCAAAGAAAACTCAAAACTTAGAGGGGAAAAGTACGAGATCATTTTCAGCCTGAGCCTCTGTGTTTTGGTTTTTGGTTTTTGTTTTTCTCTGTTTCCAGGAGACCTCAGTGCTTCACTCAACACTGGAAATCTTTGCTGCAGAACCCCAGCACGATGGGCCCTGCTTTCTGATGTGAAGTTTTCTTCCACTTGACTTCCTGTTACATTCAGATTCTTAAGGACGCTATAAAATAGTTTTTTAATTGTGATCCCCTCCCCCTTTACTTTATTTCTCTCAGAGAAATGGAGGATGAGCTCGAGTTTGTGTGGGAGTCCACCTCCAAGGAAAACCGAAGAATCCGAGAACTTCTGCAGGCCTCACTGCAGCGGAAGGGCGCGTGGGACGCCAGAGCTTCTGAGGAGCTTTGCCCGGATGGCGTCTCTCAGGGAGATGTGCTGGATGGCTGCACCTTCAGCTACTGTGACATGAAGCCACCTCCCACCACCCACCAGAGCCTGCAGGAGCCGCTGGGCTAGAGCCACCATCCAGAAAGCCTGGCCTCCCCAGGAAAGGGACAGCAGACTCCTGCCTAGCCACCGCCACTGCCTTGTTCTCCTCAGGACAAAGAAGAAATAACTGCCTCAGCAATTTTAGCCCTTTTTCAAATACTAGCTTTCCTTTTATAAGCTGTTTGTTGAACTCAGCCTGTGTGATCGCTGGCTGCGCTGTGACCGAGGTGGAGTCTGTGCGACCTCTGCTCTCGGTAACGGTGAGTTACCTTGGTCTGGCATCCTGAGTGGGGATGGTTGGTTCATTGATTGGTGCTCTCCGTGTACGAGCTCCGGGTGCTACTGTTTTGTTTACAGGAAAACAAGGTGCCTGCCTGCCCTCTCCCCTAGGCCTTCTCTCTCCTCCTGGGGCCACCTGCTCTCCAGAGCCCTGATTCTGAACACCAGGGAGCGCCTGCCAGGGCCGAGTTCTGTGCTTCTTATGTCAGGCAGGTTTCCAGCCCCGCAGGACCCTGACAGTGATGGGCCCCCGGTGCTGGAAGACACAGGGAAATCAGGCTACAAAGGACCCTCAACACTGGGGTGGAGCTGGTGGAAACTGGAGTCCACCTTGTACAAATCCTCATGGCTAGGCCTGCGCAGGCCCTGCACGGGCCGTCAGTCACGTTCAGCAGTGACCGTGTGCCCTTGGGTTGCTCACTGGGAGGGTGAGAGAGAATATCACTGTCCTTTTGCACTTTATGAATCTATTCTGGGCACCCCCTGGGGATCTTAGAGCGCGTCTCCTGCGGCACCCCCTGGGGATCTTAGAGCGCGTCTCCTGCGGATAAGAGGACTACTGTCATTTTATACTGATTGTATGTCAGGACAGCGTTGTGTCTCTGCTGCGTTAAATACATTGTTAATTTCACCTGTTTTGTTTCTTTTTTACTTGGAAAAGAGTGTGGCCACAAATTTTTAAATTATACACGGGCTTCACATCATATTCCTACTGAGCTGTGCTGCATGCACCTAAATGCGAAAAGCAAAACTAAACTAGAAAATAACTCATGACTTTGGGTCAGAGAAGAGTTTTTTGTTTTTTAAAGAAAAGATGCAGGCAGGAATGAAGGTGGTAGGCAAGCGGGCAGGGAGAGAGGAGGAAAGAAGCACTGCGTTCTTCACCTGGGGGCCCAGGGGTGTGTGGCCTACGTCCCCTGGAGATGATTGGCCAAGATTTCTTAATATGCAAAAGGAAAAAGGTAATCTGACGAGGGCCCAGAAAACAGAATGTTAGAAGCAAAAGACCCTGAGAAAGCATGGGGTGGGTGGTCGAGGCACAAGCAGCGTTTTACAGAAGAAGCATCTAAATGCAGAAAGAGACGCTCACGCTGAGTGCTAATGGGGAACCTGCAGGGGGACAGCAGGTCACCTGTCGGATATGAAAACACCTGGCAGCGCCAAGGTGGGGAAACAGCCGGGAGCCACAGTTCCACTCCAGAATGTATCCGTGTGTGTGTGTGTGTGTGTGTGTGTGTGTGTGTGTCTGTGTGTGTGTATGTTCTAGGGAAGCCCGCACACGCTCCAAGAGAAAACTAGATGCGCACGGGCAGAGCAGCGTATTCCTAGAAACCTGCGACGTGAGGAGAAACGGTGACCTGCTGGAACACGGCGCAGTCCGGAGTCGTTCTCAGCGTTGTTAGAATACACACTGTGACGCCAGTGGAGTGTAAAGCCTCGCAGAGCTGCACCCTGGTGTCTTAGTGGCTAATTTCCTGCCTCTTGCCAGCACAAAGCACATCTCAGGGACAGGGTACACCCGAGATAAACAACTAAAAAGACTGCCATTTCCTTCTTTCTTCCTGCCTGCAAACCACACAGAACTAGGCAATGCATTATCGGGGTGTGTGTGTGTAAGATAACCACGCACTGAAAAGGCAGTCCCTGGTTCCAGGGAACACAGCCCCAGGCACCGGAATGGCCTGCAGTGGTCAGTAGTTCCTGTTTATAAAACATACATAGACAATGATGACATCTTTTGTACCCATACAGAACAATTCAAAAAAAAAAAAAAAAAAAAAAGCAACCTTAGTGTGGGCCCCAGTGGCTCGGGTGTGAAGCCCATGCCTGGGGAGTAGTGTGACCCAGGACTGGGGGAACAAGTATAAAATTAACAAAATGCTTCCTCCTCCTCTCTTTCCCTGCCTGCTGCCTGCCTGCCTTCTTTAAAAAATAAAAAGGTATATATATTTCACACATTTCTGCAAAGGAAATGTCGAGGTTTGCTGTCCAGGGTGAGGGAGACGAAGGAGGATTCTGTGGGGCGGAGCGAGACTCCATCTGAGTTGGGCAGAGCCGAGTGGGAGGCAGCGGGAATCAGTCAGGACAGCAGTCCTGGCGCAGGACAGGACCTGGCGCTGTGGCCCGGAGGGTGGAGGACGGGTCCAGATTGTGCCAAGAAGGTGAAAAGATGGGAGCCATCTCCACGCTCCCCAACTGCTGTGAGCCTCCCCTCACACGTGGGGTGGGGAGGGGCTCCCTGGGGACACCCAGGACTGCGGCCCCGCCCAGCCCGATGCTGCTCCAGAAAATGTGCCCAGAAGGGGAATGATAACCCAGGGTGGGGCTTCAGGGATAAGAACAGGGAAGGGGGACATGGCAGGTGTAACCATAACAAAGGCCACAGGTGAAGTGGAGACAGCAGCCGCTGGGACAGCTGTAAAACTAGGGAAAGCCTGGCCCCAGAATTCTCAGCTCAGAGGAACCCACACTCCCCCTCCCATCTAGCGCTTTCCTCTGGAATTATCTGTGTCATTCTTCATGAAACCCCATCCATTTAATCTCCTAAGCCTTCTACTCGCCCTGGATCATGGGTGACACCAGCTGCCCAAATTCTGGGAGCCAGGTGTGGAGGGAGCCTGAGGCTCAGGGTCAGTTCTCCAGAAGATACAGCCGCCTCCTGGGCTGGCTGCCAGGCTGCAGGCCCCTCGAGCACTGGGGAGAGGCCTGTTTGCCCCAAGCCCTCATAGCACTCGCTTGTCCAGATCGGTTGGGAGCACAGATTTCCAGGGAAAGTCATCCTGGTGTCTGACCCCTGCTGCTCCCTGGGTGCAGGGCCTAGGCCTCTCTTCCCCAGCGATCTGCAGGAGGAGAAGCTGGGCGTCACCAACATGGCAGGTCTGGCTGTGTCCCTGGCCAGGATCTCTCCAGGGACACCTCCCCTGCAGGGAGGGGCAGTGGATGCCCGAGGCAGCAATGGCTGAGCCCACAGGGAGGTACCGAGCAGAAATGCAACCCTCCACGAAGACTGGGAACTGCCCTTACCCACACACCTGGGGCAGTGTGACAGGGCGCCATCCAGCTGGGCTGGAGTCAGCAGAGGGGCCGGGCTGGTGTGCACCTGCAGGGCTCCCTGCGGGAAGCGAGGCTCCCAGGGTGGGGATCCAGGGCACCTGGTCCCGATGGAAAGCCTGCAGCCTGCGCTTACACTCTCTCTGGTTTTTCCAGATTGGCTGGGGTTGGGGGCCGGTCTTCTAGTTCCTGTGAGCTAGCTGGAGCCTGCTGGGCTGCATTCACTGGTCCCCGTCTCCAGCATCAGGGCAGAGGTCATTGGTGAGGACCCTGGCTGGGCTGACCGAGGGGATTTCAACGGGGAGGAATCTATGAGGCTGCTTCCCGGAGCTGGTCAAGACACCTGGACTAAGGGCTGCCACCGAGTTTGGCTGGCTTCACACGCCCCAGTTGGGTGTCCTGTGTCCCCTCTCCCCACCCCCTCGTTTCCACTGCCCTGTGACAACAGTCCTCTTGCGGGACAGTGTCCGCAGGCAGCAGGAGCCAGCTGCCCCCACCCCACCTGCCACCCGGATGTCACCAGGGGCGTCAGGCCCTAGAGCACCAGGCGTGGTCCACCCGCTTCAGGAGGGTCCTGATGAAGAACAGGTACTTGAAAACGAAGCATCCGTGAGTAGAATACAGCGCACACCAGGACTGGCTGAAGCAACCCAGGCCGACAGCGAATGTAAGACACTGATGGAGACACACTGGAAATGCACACCGGGTGGCTCCGGACATGTCTGGAGAAGGACAGAAGCCAGGTAACCTCGGGGCTTCCACAGTTGGACACTTTCGACCTCCCCCGCACTCCCCCCTGCAGGATGCGGATCCTGGGGTGGGTGTGTGTCCTCTGGTCTGAGCTGAGGTCGCCAGTGTCTGTGGCTGGAGAAGGGGGGTTCTTTGGTGGAGAGCCCAGCAGAGTCCCCTGGAGGGCCAGCTCCCCTAAGAGGTGCATGTCGGGCAGATAGAAACAAGATCCCCAAAAACGACGCTCTTTACTAGACGTGTGACGACTGCAGAACCTCTTTCCTCGACCTGACCACCGACTAACACAGCCTTTCTTCATGCAGGAACACTAGTTGCAAAGGGGCCGACGGTAATGACAAGGTGTGGGATGGGACAGGGAGTCGTGTTTTAGAAAAATAAATATGTGCAACTCTGAAATAAAGTGGTTTCCCCCCCCGAAGGTTTGTCTAGTAACGAAAGTGTGACTGACGGGCCAAGTTCTAAACTGCTTTCCTCGCTGCTTGTCTTCTGGTTAGATTGTCGAGCCTTGGACATCAAGGCTGCACATTCCAGACTCTTCAACTACCGGTTGAAATTCCGGTAGTAAGTGAACATCTGTTATGTGGGTGTTAAGGTCACCCCAAAGCTTTGGGTGACTGAGTGGAGGTGGGAAGGCGTGTAAGGACAGTCTGAACACTCGAAGGCGAGTCTGCAGTGAGTTCTAAGTGGCAAAGGAAGATCCACTTCTGTTCGAATGCTCGATCCAAATGTGTGACCCAGAGAGATGATAAAAGAAACCGTAGGTGGTGTTAACGGCCTCAAAACGCAAGCAACTTTGCAATCGGAAAAAGCACAGGCGTTCGGAGTTGGATGTGGCCTTGTGGCTCTGGCGACTGAGACGCTGGCATGTGGGCATGTAAAGCCCAAGGACCGGAGTTCACTGCCTCCCAGAGGTGGGGGGACAACCAAAATAAACAGCTAACTAGTTCCTCCCTCCCTGCCTTCCTTTCTTCCCTCCCGATGAGCCAAAGGGAACGTGTGTGCGAGAAACAAATCCACATTATTTTCCCTGAGGAAATAAAACAATATGTTATCACTGATTTAACACGCTCTCCTCTGGGGAAAAATAAGATAGAAACAGCAGCTTTCAGAAAAGGAATCCTCAACAAAAACCAAAAGGAAACTGAAGTAGATTTCTGACCCTCAAAAAAGGACCCGCAAGCCCAGACGTTTCAGGCTCAGCACTTGGCAGAGGTCAGGGAAAGACCAGGGCTCCCTCATGAACAGGGTGCCAACGTGTTCCACGCAACCCCTGCACCCCTCACGGCTGCGGGCGGGGTGCAGTACTAGCCCACCTCCGGGATCTGGAACCGGAGGCTTAGAGAGAGGCCTCCTGACGGATGTGGGGCTGTGGGTTCCAGGCGGGGCCTCCAATCCACTACCCCAGGCGACCGCCGCCTCAGGCCTTTTGCTCTAATATCAGCCTCCCGGCAGACTTGGATTTTTTGTAGTGTTTTGTAAACACAGATGGGCCAGATGCTACTGTGGAGTGAGTATTAGCAAATACCTCAGCTGTGACTCAGGCTGTGTCTGGAGCAGCAGACCTGCCCTGGCCTTGCGCTCCAGCTCCAGGCGGTGGGGTCCACTGATGAACTCAGGACTTGCTGAGTGGGTGTGGCCCCATGGGGCGGGGGCAGGTAAACAAATGTCTAAATCAGATGGCTTTTGGAGGTGACCCTGAGAAATCTGCCCTCCTCACGGCACATGGGTGTCCCTCCCAGTTCTAGCCTGTGACCTTTGGTCTCATCTGGATATCTGGGATGTGGTTACATTTACCATAAGACGGCAATAACAGCAGTGCTTCCGGCTGGGCTCTGGAACCCCAGAAAAAGGCCTTATCTGAGATAAGGATTAGAGCCGGCACCTGAGGCAGCCTCTTGGGGAGGGCTCAGCTGTCCCCAGGCCTCCAGCAACTGCAGCTCCTCCCTCCCCCACTGAGAGAGCCAGGCCTGGGGAGAGTGGGGCAGATGACCCTCATCATCTCTTTTCCTTCTGAAGCCTCAGTTTCCCCGCCACGCAAGTGACTCTACAGGAATGATGACAGGTGTGCCCCCTTTCTTCTGCTGTGGTGGACACGGGCCTGGGTTTCTGGCACAGCGGCACCTCCAAATCCTTGGGCTCAGTGCCCACTGAACGAGGACCCCAGTACGGCGGAACGGGTCCTGCTGTGCCAAGTTTTGTGCAATTGTCTTGAGGTTCCAGATGATGACAAGCCCCTGTCCTGGGCGAAGGGAGTGGGAGGGACAGGCAGACCAGGGTGGGGCAGACCCAGCTTGGGGAGGAAATTCCTTGGTGGGGAGGGCACCTGCTCTGATAGGTCAGTGACCTGCTGGTGACCAGTGTGACCGCTGGTGCAGCCTGAGTCGTGAATCTGGACTATTAAGCTACTAAAGGAGTTGGTTCCAAAGTTTATCTCCTCTCCTTCCAGTCTTGACAGAGATTTCTCCTTACAGGATGTAGCTGATTTGAAGAATCTGGTTAAGGACAAACAAATTCATCTGGTCACAGATGGACAAAACATTTTTGGAGAGAAACCGGCTGGCCTGACCCTACCCTTTGTATGTGATGTATCCAAGCTTCATTGTTAAAAAAAAAAAAAAGGGTGGGGGGTGTTTAATAATTACCTTTGTTGACCTCTGTACCTTCTGGCTCCCTCCCCTCCTGGGCACAAGACATGGCCATTCCTGGGGTGCAACGGAGCAAGCACGCCACACGCCGGGCAGCTCCCCCGGCTCTCAAGGTCAGGCAGCAGGTAAGGGCCAGGGGGCAGGGGGAGGCCCGCCACTGCCCTGGCCAGGCTGGAGGGTCTTGCTTTAGACACCTGAGAGAAGGCATGACCACCCGTGAGTTCAGTCTTGAACTGACTCTGGCCAGCTATAGTTTCTTTGATGGTTTTTGCTTTTGTTTTAAAGGACAGGTGCAGGCAGGAAGGAAGAGAGAGGAGGAAGATGCATTTTACTTATTTTATTTAGTTGTTCATCTTGCATCTTGGTTGTTCCCTGCAGCCCTGGGTCTTGAACCGGGGACCTTAGGAGGTATGTGCGTTGGGCTGCAGTGGACGAAAACATTAGGTCACCAGGGTGCGCTTCTCGGCAGTGTGTTTTCAGTCCTGACATCACTCAGTGGGAAACTCTCCATGCTGACATCTCTTACTATGAGGGGCCTGAATCTTGGGAAGTAATTATGAGAAAAACATTCTTTCATACCTGATTCCATCAAGTATGTTCCAGGATGCTTTAAAATATATCTGTTCTTTACTTTCGACAAAGTGAAGCTGGACCAGGTGGCAGAATGCCTCTCAGGTGTGTCACTGCTCAGACCTGGAGCCCTGGGGGGTGGGAAGGGGACTGGAAAAGATCAGGGAGGCTCCGCCTCTCAGGCCTGAACTGCACTCCTGACAAACTGAATTCCTGGGACTGAGCAAATGGTCCCTAAGGAATCGACCGCTGTGCTTTCCTGAAGAGCAGCCAGTGATCTGCTTTTGGAGTCACAGGAGAAGAGCCCTGAGCTCTGTGTGGTCTGCGTCTCGCCTGCTAGGGCATTTGCTGAACCACGGCCCATGCCCTCCTTGCAGCCTCCAAGAGCCGGTAGGAGGGAGAAATGGAGACACAACTGAAAAAAAGGAAAGGGGATGAGAAGTCGATCCAGAGTAATGAACCCCAGTCCACAAGTCTCCAAAAGGAGGTAAGGCAGGCCTTCCGGCGGCCCTCCCCAGATCAAGGGCGGGCGCTAACAGCGGGCAGCTCCACCCCCACTGCTGTGTAACCCTGAGCAGCAGCAAGCCTGCCTGTGCCTCCATTTTCGCTCTATAAACGGGTGTGGTCATGGCACCCCAACTCACGAGGCTGCTGCGAAGTCCCAGGACCGAGCCCTGGCGTTAGCCGCACAACAGACAGGGTGGACGTGCCTGACGCTGGTTGGCTCAGGGCTCACTGGCCACAGGAGAGTGAGGGAGGCTGGCATGGGGCTGAGCGGGGGCAGTTAGCTCTGCTCTCCCTCCGCTCCCAGGTGGGCCTGCTCAGCGGCATCTGCATCATTGTGGGCACCATCATCGGCTCAGGCATCTTCATTTCCCCCAAGTCTGTGCTCAGCAACACGGAGGCCGTGGGGCCCTGCCTCATCATATGGGCAGCTTGTGGGGTTCTCGCCACGCTGGGTAAGACTGCCCCGTCGAACTCTCCCTGTCGAATGTGGGAGCAGGCTGTCTGCGCAGCTAGCTGGGTCCTGGCCTTGTCACCACGAAGGTCCCTTTCAATGCTTGTGCAAAAATAGGTGTAAATCATGCTGCATTGAAATGTCCAAAGGCCAGAACTTGGGGGATTCTGTGATGTGAGCCCCATAGGAGCAGGACCCTAGAGCGAGGAAGGCTCCCGCGGCCAGGACACCGCTTCACAGAAGCCGGGGGTCCCGTTCTGTCTGTGTTGCAGGTGCCCTGTGCTTTGCGGAGTTGGGGACAATGATCACCAAATCAGGGGGCGAGTACCCCTATCTGATGGAAGCCTTTGGACCCATCCCGGCCTACCTCTTTTCTTGGACCAGCCTGTTTGTCACCAAGCCCACGTCCTTTGCCATCATCTGTCTCAGCTTTTCTGAGTACGTCTGTGCGCCCTTCTACTCAGGCTGCGATCCTCCTGAGGTGGTTGTCAAATGTCTGGCTGCTGCCGCCATCTGTGAGTACCGAGGCCAAGAGCCTGGGCTGGGGCCAGAAAGTCCTGACACAGAGGGGCTGACCTTGGAATGAGGTTGTGAGCTGGTGACTAAGGGGAGGGGAGAAGCAGTGCGAGCAGGAGCAGAGCAGCCAGGCCAGCAACGAGTAAGTGCTATGTGATGCTGATGGACGATCGCATAGCAATGACGTGTGGTTCAGCGGGACTTCATACAAACAGCCAGGACTGGTGCACTTCTCAGGCAAAAACCAAATTTGGCACCCCTGTAATCTCTGCTCTAAATGTCCTGCCTAAAACACATGCTTCTTTAAACATCCCAGTGCCAGAAATGCCCAATGACCCCCACAGTGCCAGAGATAACCCCCTAGTACCAGAGATAACCCCCTAGTGCCAGAGATAACCCCCTAGTGCCAGAGATAACCCCACAGCACTTACTGCAGCTCAGCCACGTGCGGTGTTCTGCTCCCTTTGAAGAAGTAGGCGCACATGAGGTGAAGGGTGATCCTTTTCCCACGGGGCTCCTGTTTAGGCTCATCTTTAACGTGGGGCAATAGAGGCAGCTACTTTGGGGCCCTCTCAACAGACTGGGCCTGGGACAACTCAACTACCCCTTTTTCCCTGTGTTAAAGACAGCTCTGGTTTACTACAACAGGGCAAAATTGACATTTATTAAAACAATGATCAGGAAATATGAAATAAATGGTACTTCCCTGTTTAAAATGGTAAACGTATGATCAGCCTAGACACAGATGACTGGAGCCACCTGGCCTGGGCTCCTCCACGTCCGGAAAGTTAGAGGGAACTGGAGGCACTTGGAGAGAAGCGGGCAGGGTGTGCTGTCAATCCAAAGCTGTCCCCCTTTGCTGCCCCTGCTCCGTGGCTCCCAGCTGCCAGGGAGGAGTTGCTGTGGGGTGCCCCCCAGGACAGCATTGGCTGGCATCTCCATCACCTTGGCTGCCCTGGCCAGAGGTCACCACAGGTGCATTTGATGATGTGGCTGGCGGTGGAGATGGGAGGTCAGGGTGGGCCCAGGACTAGAAGGGAGACTTTCTCGGGCCTCAGGAAAGGAGGAGAAGCTGAGCCCAGGACACAGTGTGACCTGGGGACCGGACTCTTGCAGTGCTCATCACCACGGTGAACGCACTCAGCGTGCGGCTGGGGAGCTACATCCAGAACGTGTTCACAGCGGCTAAGATGGTGATCGTGGCCATCATCATCATCAGCGGACTCGTCCTCCTGGCCCAAGGTGACCACGGGGGCGGGAAGGCACACAGACATTCCGCTCATCAGGAGGCCTTTCTCCTAAGCTCGGAATCCAACAGACAGAATCTTTCCACTGTTCAGAACTTGTCGAACAACTTGAAGTCCTAGCTTCCCCGTCTTCCTCGAGAAGATGATGTGAGTTCAGTCGGTGATGCCCTGTCTGGCTACTTACAGGAAATACCAGGAACTTTGAAAATTCTTTTGATACCTCCAAAGTGACGGTGGGAACCATCAGCCTGGCCTTTTACAATGGACTCTGGGCCTACGATGGATGGTAAGGCACTCCCGAAGCGGCACACACGCGTCCGGCTGGGGATTTCTGTAGGCGGCGGGACTCCAGCCTGGTGGAAAGCAAACCCTTTCTAGGGTCTGGTGGGACCCCAAATCCACCTTCCCCTTCTCCCTTTTGCTAAGCACACTGACCTCATCTTTCTGTTCCCCTGGGCCCCCAGAGGCGCTGAGACACCTGCCCTCTCCGCAGTCCCTCGGGTGTCCCGCCCAAGTGCCAAGAGCAGGCAGTGGGGTTCTGTGCCAGAGGCTCCTCCGGACTCCCACAGGCTCAGCCCACTGGAGGCGTCAGGGCTCCCCGGCCCTTGCCAAAGCAAGGCTATTCGGTCCCATTCTATTTCAACCTTGACAATACGAGGTTTCATCAATGAGCAACTTCTGTGTCCTTTGAAGACGTGTGTCCATTCATGACACTGGTCTTTCCTTCAAGTAAAGCATCTGCAGGTTTCATTCTCTTTTTAGGCACAGAGACTTTCACTTCTTTTAGGCACCGTGGGAACTCATTAGCCCCAATCATTGTTGAAAACTCACGTGATTCCCATCAAACACAAAACTCGCCAATGACGGAGGTGTCACTCTCAGCAGCTCCACCATCAAAAGGCTTCCTCTGAGAGAAACGACCCTGGAGCTCCTGCAGGACAATCTTCTCTTAAAGGAGGCCACTGTTTATGATTTCGTGTTTCACAGTCTTAGCAAAGAAAGTCAAAGGCACATTATGCCTTTTATTTTTCTTTCTCTAGGAATCAACTCAATTACATCACAGAAGAACTTAAAAACCCTTTCAGGTAAGAGAGCTGGAGACAATGGACAGAGAGGAGCCAGTGGACAGAAGGGCCCGCTTCTCTTCTCCAGAGCAAAAGCTGGGTGTCCTTCTCCCATTAGGTCATGACGCCATGCCTGGCAGTGAGGGGTTTCTTAGAAGCTCATCATTAATACTCATTAGAGTTTGGTTTGGTTTTGGGTAGTGGAATGGCGGCTGAGAGGAAAGATGAACTAACCTGATCTCTGACTTTTTTTTATCTTATAAACAATTTGATTTTACTGGCCTGGAGTCTGAGCGAGGGGCAGTTCTTCCAGGTGGGCTCAGGAAGGGCCGCTATGACCTGCTCACCGCAGGAAGCAGGTGCAGGCTGACCTGGCTGGCGGGGGAACGTGCCAGAGAAAAACAAGCATCTCGTGAGCCTCTCACGGGTGGTTTGGACTGATGCTGGGTCCCTGCTCCTCCCAGAAACCTGCCCCTGGCCATCATCATCGGGATCCCACTGGTGACAGGGTGCTACATCCTCATAAACGTGTCCTACTTTACTGTGATGACAGTGACCGAGCTCCTGCAGTCCCAGGCGGTGGCTGTGGTGAGTGTCCTGTTCTCTGCAGAGGGGCTGGGGGCTGGGGAAGGGGACAGGTGAGGAGTGAGCTGGAGCAGGGCTGGGCCTCCTTATGGGCCTCTGACCGATGAGTGTGAAGGAGAAAATGTGCAGGGAGCGGCCAGGGAAGGACTTGAGCGATGGCTTGTGGCCTGTGGGCCAGGACAGGAGGGAGCGAGGACCAGCGGCTGACTGGGTGGGCTGCGCAGAGGTGGGAGGTCCAGGTGCTGGAGACCCCTGGAGTCAGGGAGGACAGGGAATGATCTAGAAACAGACAGGGAGGTGACAGGATGGGTGACAAGTCCACTGACCAGGAAAACAGGTGCTGGGGGTTGGCGTGGGTGTTGGGACAGGGTCATTCTGAGAAGGAGGTCAAGGACATGAGGGCAGGGCTGGAAGGTTATCAAAGCTACTCGTAATGACCCGGGAGGTGAGTAAGAGGCTTCTGTTCCCTTCAAAAGAGACACTGAAGAGGATTTAAGAGGCTACATCATGTTGTGTCTTCTCCCGAAGGCAGTCAGAGGCTGTGCCCACTAGGCTGGGGGCCCTGGTGGGCCTGGCTACTCTCTTGGGACCCATGGACCTTCGAGGCCATGAAGAACCCCCGGACTCATGTGGTTTCTCCCCCCAGACATTTGGTGACCGGGTCCTCTACCCAGCGTCGTGGGTCGTTCCCATCTTTGTGGCCTTCTCCACCATCGGGGCTGCCAACGGGACCTGCTTCACGGCTGGCAGGTGGGGCCCCAGCACTCACTCCCTTGCAGGGCAGAGGGCAGCAGGCTCAGGGCTCAGAGTGAAAAGGCTCTACCAGGCTCACCCTGGGGGCACAGGCAGGAGCCCACGGAAGGGGGTGAAGTGTGTGGACAAGCTTGCATGCTGCAATGGCCGGCCCCAGCACCAGGCGGGGTGCAGGGGTGCGGGGGTGCGGGGTGAGAACGTGTGTCTGCATCTTGTACCATTTCTTATTTTCATTTGTGGCCTGGTGATATTTCTTGACCAGCTCATGTTAATATATTCACAGTCTAGATCAGAGATGGGCCAACTTTTCCTCGAAGGGCCAGAGCTTCATACCTTAGACATGCAGACATAAGGCTGTCACAGCTATTCCACTCTCCAGAAGGCAGCAGCTGTGGTTATGGCCACTCACACTTGATTTACACAAACAGGTCACTGCTGGCCTAGAGAGCGTCAGCAGCTATCTTCTTTCCACTCTACAGTGCAGCCTAATTTGATATCATCTCCACACATGGGCTAAATGGGATTGTTGTCTTCCTTTTTTTTTTTTAACTTGATATTTATTGAGGTAATTCTGAGTTACAAAATAAACTCCTATGTGTAGGTTCCTCATTCCTCAAACATGACAACACACCGTGACCACCACCAAATTACCAAAAGTCCTTCACCACTGACCACTGGACCCACCACCACTGGCCCCCACCTGTCACACTGTTCCCCACTCAACCTCAGTTCTGTTGTCAGTGTCTAAGGGTTGGTTTTTATTTAAGCTGTTGTTTTGCTTTGTTTCACATCTTGCATTTGTCTTTCTCCTTTTGACTTATTTCACTTAGCATAATCCACTCTAGTTCCATTCGTGTTGTCACAAATGACAGAATCCCATCCTTTTTAGGGCAGTGTAGTATTCCATCATCTGTTTATACCACATCTTCATTATTCGATCATCTGATGATGGGCATTTAGGTAGTTTCTAATTCTTGGTTATTGTAAGTAATGCTGCAGTAAACATGGGGTGTATATATCTCTGAAAATTAGTGTTTTTGTGTCTTTTGGGTAAATACCCAGAAGTGGGATGATGAAATTGTATGAGATTTCCATTCTCAATTTTTTGAAGACTCCCCATACAGTTTTCCATAAAGAGCGCACCAATTTACATTCCTACCAACCATATTAAAGGGTTCCCTTCTTCAGTGCATCCTGGTGGAGTAGGGGTTGGGTGCAGTCCACATACATCCCAAGGTCCTGAGGGGTTCATGGCCCAGGGCCAGTGGGAACAACCAAGATGAACAAATAAATAAAGTGCTTCTTTCTCCTCTTTCTTCCTGTCTGCCTGTCTCTACTCATCTTCATTCCTGTCTGCACCTTTCCGTTTTGTTTTGTTTTGTTTTGTTTTGTTTTTAAAAAGAGGGGCCCCCCATCCCCGAATCCTCACCAACACATTATTTCCAGACTTGGAGACTAGTCAGTCTCGCAGGTGTAAGGTGATATCTCTGTTTTAATTTACATTTCCGTGATAACACGTGGAGAAAAATGTCTTTCCATATGTCTGTTGGCCATCTGTGTGTCTTCTTTGGAGAAACGTCTAACCAATTCTGCCCATTTTTCCATTGAGTAGTTTTCCTGTTGAGTTTTAGGAGCTCTTTGTATATTGGGGGGATTGAGCCCTTGTCAGCTGTATGTTGTCCAAATAGCTTCTCCCAGTTGTCCTTTTGTTTTAGTAGTAGTGGCCTATACTGTGCATAAGCTTTTCAGTTTGATGTAGTCCCATTTGTTTATTTTTGTTTTGGGTTCCCTTGACACTGATGTTGAGTCCCCAGCTCTCTAAAGGCTGATGTCATGGAATGGCTTTCCTATGCTGTCTACGTATTTTACAGTTTCTGGTCTGCTGTCCAAGTGTCTAATCATAGGGATAGTTCAAGATCTGGGAGCATGCTTCCACTTGTGTTGTTTTTCCACATGGTTGGGGCTGTTTTCACAAACACCACTGCAGGGAATGTTCTTGAACACATGTCTTCTGACCAGCCTTCTGAATGGAGATATTTCTGAGAGTGAAATTGCCAAAATTTTTACACCTATATACTTAAAAAAGTGAAATAGATACCACAAAATAATTCTTCTAAAACCATATCAAATTACAGGTCCTGCAACTTGCTTCTTCGGGAGCATTTTTGCTCTTCTAGATTCTTTGCATTTCTATAGGAATTTTGTAGTCAACTTGTCTGTGTGTACAAAAGAACCTTTGGGAATTTTGATCAGAACCATATTGAATCTATAGATCAATTTGGTTAGGAATGCCATTTTAGAAATACTGATTCTAATGAAAGAAATAATACAATATTATTTTTAAAAGGATTGATTTTTCCAATCTCTGGGCATGGACTGTTTCTGTTTCTTCAGATTTTCTTTAACTTTGTGGGATAGTTTTTAACTCTTGCCCTTATTTTGTCAGATATCTTCCCAAATATTTCATGTTTTTCATTCTATTCTAAATGGTGTTTTTTAATGTGTACATTTTCAGCGTCTGGTGTTCTGTTGCTTATAAACACAATTTCAACAGTTGAGCTATAAAAACCAGAAAAGTTACTTTATACATTTCAATGATTGTAGTAGTTATAAAACTGTGAAGACTGCATCACAATCCAATTCTAAAACATTTCTATCACCCCCCAAAGTTCCTGCATTCCTCCTGTCTCTGAACATTCCCATTTTTCAGTTCAAAAATATCTGCAACTCCTATTGACTCCGAAGGAGAGCTGTATTTCTGTCACTTCCCTCTGCATGTCCAAGTATTGTACCAGTCGCTTGGGAAAGAAGTGAGCTTCTCTTAAGTGGTTGCTTGTCTCTCTAGCATTCCTTTTTGAGTCTCAAGATTTATGGAATGACAAATGTCATTGAATGCTGTGTGCTACTTTGAATTCCTCACTAGGTTTTAGAAGTAAGGCAAAAATCACCTCAAACTCATTAAACTTAAAATTCCACTAAGTGGTCTTGACTATTAGTCTGTTCCAGTGAAACAGGTTACATTTGGAACCAGAAAATTTGCTGCTTTGTTTAGTAGTGAGATGTACACATTTTGGTATAATAAATGTTTTCTGTAGGTTTTGCAAAAAAAAGAAGAAAAATTCCTGCATGCGTAATCGTAGTTAATCCTCACTTCCACTTCCAGTCACTTTCATTCCACTTCCTAATTAGAATGAATTGTCATTTGCATCTGGCTCTTTTTCAAATAGCTTATTACTTTTGAGGCTCATTTGTATTGTAGTGTGCTTTCAGTGCATTCCTTTCAGTTACTGAATGATGTCCCTAGATATGGAAACACCACATTTAGCTTATCTATTCACCAGCTGATGGAGGTTAGATTTTTTTTCCCCAGTTGGAGCTGTTATAAATAATGCTGCTATGAACAGTCACATGTATGTCCTTGTGTGGACTTATTTTTTTTTTCTCTCAGGTAGATTCCCAGGAATAGAATTGCTCGGCTATATGGTAACTTTCAGAGAACTAAGTATTTTCCAAGCTGTTCCATTTTGATTTCTATAAGCAGCGCATGAACTTTTCAGTTTCTCCACAACCTCCCTAACTCTTGGTATTGTCTTCTTGGCTGAGTCATTCGAGTGCTACCAGATGTGATGGTGGCTTTCATTTGCATTTCCCGAATGACTCAAAATCCCAAGCATCTTTTTAAACGCTAGTAGCATCCATATGTCTTCTGGTGAAATATCTATTCAAATCCTTTGTCCATTTCAAAAACCAGGCTGCTTGTCATGTTACTGTTGAGTCTTGTAAGAGTTCTTCCAACAGTCTGGACTCGAGTCCTACAAGCCTCTGATCCACATGTCTTGTCTCCTGTCTCTGGTTTGTCTTCTCAGTTTCTTCCTGGTGTTTTTAAACTCCAGCTGATCTTTTTTTCTCCTGCTTTTGTTGTGCATCAAAGCATATGTGCCCAAGGTCACAAAGCTTCTCTCTTTGATATGATAAGTTTTATAGGTTGAGCTCTCACGCTTAAGCATATGATTCACTTTGAGTTAACTTTGTAGAGTTACCCGGGACTTCGCTATATTGAGTTATATATCATCTTTTTTTGTTTTTTTTTTAAGGAAAGGTACAGGCAGGAATGAAGCAGAGGCAAGCAGTGGCAGGTAGGCAGGAAGAGAGAGGAGGAAGAAGCATTTTGTTTATTTTACGTAGTTGTTCCTCTTAGTTGTTCCCGCCGCTCCAGGACACGAACTTGGGACCTTGGGATGTGTGTGGACTCTGCCCAACCCCTGCTCCAGCAGGGTGTGCCTGCATATCATCTTTATGGGATCACATCGAAGGTTTTTGTGTTCTGAGTTCTCTCTCTCTCTCTCTCTCTCTCTCTCTCTCTCTCTCTCTCTCATCAATCTGGATATCTTTCAATGTGTAGCATACATAAATCTCACTCCCTCCCCGAACCTGTTGTCCCAACTTTTTATGGACTAGTCCATCTTTTCCCCTACTGGCTTGAAATGTCGTCATCATTCCCAGAGCGGTTGGTTTACCTTGTTTTACAGCTGGATCTTTTCGTTATCATACTTATTAAAGTATTTTACAACTTCAAGAATGTAAAATCTGATATGACTAAGTGCACCCACCTTAGACCTCTTGCTTATTTAGCATCCCAGATCCGCGGAAAGCAATTGGGTCCCATTCCAAAGGTCCTGGCCGCTTGGGGGTTTTGTTGTTTGTTTGCTTGCTCTTTAGAGGAAGGAATCGGGCAGGCAGGCAGGAATGAGGAGAGAAGAGGAAGAAGCAGTTAGCTAGCTACTCACCTTGGTCGTTCCCCTAGTCCCCGTCACAAACCCAGGTCCTGAGCTTTACGTGGACTATTTCCACTGCAGCCTGCGCCACCAGGCAGGCCCTGCATTTCGATGGCATGGAATTTACATATCTATTCCTGGAGAACTGGTGGATTTTCAAGAGTGGAGTCACAGATCGTCTTGAATCTAAGTCGCCCCTCCACCTTGCAGCTCGTTTCCTGCCAGGGTCGTTGACTTGTCCTGGGAATTAATACAGGTTTCATGTCTTTTCAAACTGCCTTTTTGTTTCTTTGGAAGTTTTTAGACTTTCTGGGTGGTCGACTGCAATTTTTATAGATATTTTCTATAGTCTTGAAATTATTGTGTACTTTATTAACTTCTAGCTTTTTCTTAACACTATCAAGCCTGTGCCTTGACTGTTCAAATCTTCCGCATAGTGGACTTGTCAGGTTTTGCCTTCCATGTTTCAAGGGCTCCTGCTCTTTACATCTTCTTGATAGACTGTTACGCCTTTCAGTAGGAACTCTCATTTTTTTAAAAAGACCTTTTTTATTGTGGTAACTATTCTCCACATTAAAATAGCTTTCTTTGTATAGACTCCCCTTTCCTCAGATATATGTCAGCGCACCCTGCCCTCCACCACATCACCAAGTGCTCTTCACCGCTGTCCCGTGGACTCCACCACCATTTGCCCCCCACCCCCAATTCCCTTTTGGTCCCCTCACTTCTGTTGCAAGTGTCCAAGGGTTGGTTTTGTTTCATCTGTTCCTTTGTCTTATCTATCCACATTCCACCTATGAGTGAGGTCATCTGGCATCTATCCTTCTTCTTTTGACTTGTTTCACTTAGTATCACCCCCTGTAGATTCATCCATGTTGATTCACATGACAGGGTTTCATCTAAGAGTTGTGTAGTGTTCCATTGTGTGTATGCACCACATCTTCTTCATCCATTCAGCTGACATTGGGCACTTAGGTAGTTTTCAGTTCTTAGCTACTGTGAATAGGGCTGCAATAAACATGGGGGTGCAAACATCTCTGCGGATGGGTGCTTTTCTATCTTTTGGGTAGATGCCCAGAGGCAGAATGGCGGGGTCATATGGGATTCCCATTTCAACTTTTTGTTTGAGGAACCTCCAAACTGTTTTCCATAGGGGTTGCACCAGACTGCACTCCCACCAACATGCAAAAGTGGTGAACTCTCCCTTTGTACCTTAAATGCTATTTTGTCTGATACCGTCATCGCCAACTCATCTTTAGTGACGTCTCATTCCATTTGTCTTCACCCTCTTTGGTATCTTGACCGTCTCTCGCAGCAAATTCCACAGCCTGGAGCAGCAGCCGAACTTACGACGTTTCAGTGGCTCCTGCCACCCCTGGGTGGTCCCCGGCACTCCTCTGTGTTGTCTTGACTGTCAGTCTTACCCTGATGAGTATTTTCCAAATTTCCTGTATTCTGTTTTTGTTCTGCTATTAGGGAATTTATATTCCAACTCTTTTAACAATCATCCTTAAAATGTAACATGAACACCTAACAGTCCATCCATACCTCAACTTTCTGTTCTCCCATAGGTGAGCGCACGCACGTATCAACATGTTTTACTGTTTCCTTACCATGGCTTCTTCACTTGATTCCAAGTTTAGTTTCTTTTTTTGATGGAGATTTTTCTTTTTTTTTTAACAGTTTCCAATGAGTATTGGGGAATAGTTGTTATTGATCTAAAAACGTATCTATTTTTCCAGCCATCTTGGATGAGAATTATTCAGGATTCTAATCTGAAAATCAGTTTTACTCATCACTTTAAAAATATTCATGTTTGCTATCATTCTGATTGTCCTGATTTTGTAGTATTTTCAATTCAGTAGCTTTAAGATTTTCTCTTTATCATTATACTATTTATAGTTATGTTATTTGTCTAGAAGTGGGTTCAAGTTGAAGGCTCAGTGTTTCTCAAGTCTCTCAAACGCTCTTCTCTGAATGTACCCATTCGATGTGTGTGGGCTTCTTCCCATTTCTTAATTTTCTGTCTATATTTTCCATCTCTCTCTGCTTCACACTCAGACCCAGTTACTCATTTATTTTTTTCACTTACATCTATTTGATAATTAAAAAAATTTATTATTGGTCAATCTACAATAATTTAGAAATAAGATGCTTGGGTTCAGTTGGTGGCCTTTTGATGACACTGTTGGTACATCGGCTTTGAAAATTATTGGATAATATTTATGCCTCCATAGATGTTTAGTCCACCATGCTGAGGCACCACTTTGTTGATTAATTTTTTAAGGAAGGAAGGGAGGGGAGGAAGAATAGCTTGTATTTGTTTATTCTGGTTCTTCTCCCTGCTCCCTGGCCCCGCGTCCTAGACTCTGATCCTTGGGTTTTGCATGGTCCACGCCCCAGTCATCTTAGCCTGAGCCACCAGGGACTGCCTGTAATTTTTAATTTTTTTTAAGGAAAGGTGGTCAGGAATAAAGGTGAGCAGGTAAGCAGTCAGAAAGAGAGAGGAGAAAGAGACTTTTTTTTTTCATTTTCAGTTGTTCTCGTTATTGAGTCTCCCTCTCCTAAAGGGACTTCTGTGTCGTTGCTTTTCAGACTCGTTTACGTGGCAGGCCGGGAAGGCCACATGCTGAAAGTGCTGTCCTACATCAGTGTCAAGCGCCTTACCCCAGCCCCTGCCATCATCTTCTATGTAAGTGCGAATTCTGCCCCGAAAACACACGCTAGAGGCGGAGGGTCCCTCCAAGTTGGAAGGGGCAGTAAACCATTATCAAGTCCAGTGGTTTTTCCGATGACCGGTTCCCGAAGTTCTGGACAGGAAACCAGCATATAAGAAGCCCAGACAGGTCCAGTCATTTACCAATCATAGGAGCCTTTGCAGCAGAGGCCCTCTGGCACCTTCTGTTGGGGTGTCTTGGAAGGGGATCGCCTGTGGTTGTGGGTAACTTGTCTTGGGCACCTAGGAACCATCCACCCTCCTTGTCTTGGGACCAGATTTCTCCCCCCAGTCCTGGAGAAGCACAGCTCCTTGTCAATGAGGAAAGAGACCCAGCGAGTGAAATACAAATCCTGCTGCCTCGAGAGCAGGACAGCATCAGACCTATAAGGCCTGGGATTCGTAATCCAGGGCCCTTTCCTGTGAGGAAACGCTCTAGAAAGAAAAGTCTTAATGAGGAAGCTGGTGCAATATACCTATATACTTCGTTTTGCCCTTGCTTAAAATCACAACTTCACAAGTCACGAATTTTCCAAGTCCTTTTTGTCAGATTTCAAGGACAATACATTATAGTCAGAGTCTGCTTTAACCGCAAATATACTGGGGTACACTGGAGATTTCTTTCACACTGAAGTGTTTATTCATAGGACAAACTGCCTCTTCAGTCTTCCGTGAGTGGTAAGCATTAACGTTTGTATGTTCTAGCGACCTAAAGCATTTCCTCTTCTCTCCACCAGGGCATCATAGCCACCATTTACATCATCCCTGGTGACATCAACTCCTTAGTCAATTACTTCAGTTTTGCTTCCTGGTTCTTTTATGGCTTGACGGTTCTGGCACTGATTGTGATGAGATTTACAAGGAAAGAACTGGAAAGGCCTATCAAGGTAGGTTGAGTACCTCCAATGTCACAAAGAGGCTTTGATTTCTTGACATGAATTTAGACAGAGGGACCTCTTTTAAATGCTTTCCATTTCCAAGCTGACTCTGCTTGCATGTTATATTTTAGAGTGGAATTTATTCTGTAATTTATTTCATATTACTCTTCATGATTCAATTAGCCATCTGATTCATCACCTGTTATCCACACATTTCTGTGACCTGTTTCCTTCACCAAAGCAAGATACCCACCGTCGAGCTCCAGTCTCTCGTGCACACACTTCTCAGAGACTGATGGGCCCCAGACCCCTTTCTGTGGATGCAGCTGCTGTATTTGCACAGCTGCAACCTGTTAAGGGCTTGCCTTCCCGTGTGGCTGGTGCGGATCTCAGTACCCATGGGGAAGGAGGAGGATGTGTTTGGCTTAGGTTAGGGATTTTTTGTTTTGGTTTGCTTTGTTAAAGCCAATTTATGGCTTTATTCTTGAGACCAACAAGTGCAGATATTAGAGAAACGAGGCCAGCTGAGGGCTTACGTACGGACAGAGCCGGAATAATGTCTTCAGATGTGGGCTGTCTGGCACTGTCGGCCGAGATGGGAGCCGCCTGCCTGGAGTCATGCCGATGGCCTGGTTACCCACCAGCAAAATTATGAGCCGAGCATTGTTTGGTTTTTTTTTAAGTGAAAAATGTAATGGTCTCTTAAAAACAAACATGAAATAAGATGTATAACAAACCCACATATACTAACCCAACATCAAACATTCTCACCATTTTGCAAATCTGTTTCAAATTTTTCTCACTCTATACTTTTTTATTATTTAAAAAACAATCTGACAAATATTTCATCATAAATACATCTCTAACTGATAAAGGCTAAAAAAAAATCTAACAATCAGCATTATTAAGTCTAAAAAGTTAATAATAGTTTCTTAACACCATCTAATATCCATTCCTAGTTACCCAATTGCTGCCTGCTTGTGTTGTGGACTCACATATTGCATTTTGTCTGGGGATACCCCTTTAGTGATTTTTAATCTGCACAAAAATGCCTCAAAGAGAAACGACAAAAATTTGAGAGAAAACAGACATGGAAAAAAAGGGGATTTAATCTGCATGTAACTGGAGTCCTTGAAGATGAAAGTAACAGGATTTAAAAAATTATCATACAGAAAAGATTTCCTGGGGTCGGAGGGAAGCAGAGGTGGATGTGAACTAACATTGAAAGATGCCAGGAACTGGGGTCCTGAGCTGGACAACAAAGAAATGTGTTCTGTAAAACTATGGAGCTGAAGGGAAACAATGCTCTAGGTGTCCACTCTCCTCTCCCATCCTGCTCCCTCCACACACCCCGAGGCAGGCCTGGAATACAGCCTACGAACTTCTCAGCAACACTTCATTCCATAAGACAGCAGGGCAGCATATTTAAGCCATTCCAAGAAAGAAAACGCAAAGATTTTATGTGTCCGGTCAAAGTGACCTTGAAGAGTAAAGTCATGAATATAGAGGAACGCAAGGTATTACCGCTATGTGGGGCCTTCCCCTAGAGTCATCCAGAGAATGAACTTTGAAACCACAAAGTCATGGGCGTCTTTACCTAGAGAGCTAGGATTACATGATGGGAGGCAAAGATAACAGAACCGTATGTAAATGTTAAACACAGACAAACAAGACAACAAAAATGGAAGAGAGCATTCAATGCCAAAGAAACTGCCTTACCGTTAAAAATTACAATTTGGGTACAGAGAGGGGGAAGCGGGAGAGAATGCCTGGGTAATTTCATTACTGTTTATAATAGACAATATCTAAAAAAAAGAGGAAATTAAGGTATTTTATCTACTACTTATAATGGTAACTCTAAGAAAAAAATAGTGATTAGAGATACCAAAAAATAGACCAGAACCATTTAAACTGAGAGAAATATGTGCACATGAAAAAGAAACAGACTATCAAAAATATATGAAGACTTGGACAGGGAAACAAATCAGAATGTTTTCTTGGTTGACATTTTCTTGATAGAATACTTATTAGGGCTTTTTGTTGATACTATTTTTGTTGATACTATTTTAGTTTTAAACATCCCCCAAACTTTTCTAGACTCTACGACTCTCTTAAGTCTCATTTCCAGCTATTATATAGGAAAATTAGTATTTAAATTTCAAAACTGGGGCATGTCCCCATGGCCTAGTGGTCTAGTACACTTGTGAGCAGTCCTATATACATCCAAGGTCCTGGGTTCAAGACCCAAGGTTGGGGAGGACAACCAGTGTGAACGACTAAAAATAAATAAGCACTTCCTCCTCCTCTCTTCCTTCCCTCTCTGTATCTTTCCTTTTAAAAAAATAAATTCCAAAAACTGAGTGCAGGTGCATCCTGGCAGAGTAGTGGTTAGGTTAGCTGCCTCCGGCTGAGCAAAGTCCACAAACATCCAAGGTCCCCGGTTCTTGTCCCGGGGCCGAGGCGAACAACCAAGGTGAAAACTAAATAGAATTAATAAATGCTTCTTTCTCCTCTCTCTTCCTGCTTCTGCTTGCCTTCATTCCTGTCTGCACTTTTCCTTTAAAAGAAGGATTACAATATTTTTACTACATATGTGAGAAAAGTTTCAAATTGCGTTGCAAATCTAATACACATTAGAATCATGTGCAGACATCTTAAAGGGTGTGAGACATTTGTGTCTCAGGTGTTGGGAGACCGTGTGGTCGGTCACCAGGCAATCATTTGAAAGTAGTTTACTTCCTAATGTCATACATGTTGGATAACACGTTTCGTGCATACAGATATGTGCACATATATAAACATACGTAAGGCACATGTACGCATGCGTGACGATCTCCTGTGTCACATACGATCGCTGAGCAGCGTCACTGTGTGAACATCACAGAACAGACTTGCGTGACCCTAGGCTGTAAAAGCGCTGCTCAGCAAGGTTACAAGGTGTGGCCTGTCGGGGTCACGCTGTAGACGCAGCCCGTCATGATGTGATGCCTGACACACACATGTGCACATACATGTGCACTGACCACGTGTTTCAGTCGTATGTGAAGATGTTGGCTGGAAATTTGGGGTTTCATAGGACCGACTTTTAAAAATTGTTCAACTGAAGAGAAACAGGTCCCTGGTGAGCGAGTGCCCATAGGAGAGCGCGCTTCCGGGGCAGAAAACTGCCCGTAAGCAGAAGATGCTTGCATGTAGAAACCTAAAATAACATGAGTTTTCAGTATGAGATCAAACTTACTGGTTGTATGAATAAACTGGCTTATTCCATTTAAATGGGCTTAGATCAACCATTACAAGAAAAAAGGTTTTTCAGGCAAGTTGACAAAACTGTGAGAAAGTTAAAAAGGATAGGCAAAGAAACACCACGTAAAAGAAAATACACAAACAACAGGGTTGAGACCTTATCAGACGAGACACGTGGACTTTTTCACAACGGTAAAGGCAAAAATCCCAATGAAGAGAGAACAGTTGTGAACTGCTAGTCACCAGCCCACAGAAGTCAGTTTTACAAAGCAGAAATGACATGAAATACGAGGAGAAACAGACACACTTAAAAGGAGATTTGAAAGCATGTTACTCAGTCCAAGACAGATGCAGACATGTCACTAATAAAAATGACAGGGGACTGAAGAATCCATCTAACAAGGAACATCTTAGAGATTTCTATTAAACTCTGACTCCCCCAAATGAAGCACACACACCTTTCCAAGTGCATGTGGGACATTTCTGAACACCCGACAATCCAATGTCACGAGGAAAACCTAGAAATAATACAAATTACATTCTCTATTTCTAATACAATAAAACAGGACATGCATTTTAAAAATTAAACTTTTTGGCTGAAGAAATGGGAAATTAACGTACATAAATTCCTGAAAAGAGTAATAATAAGAGCAAGACATATAATCTGTGAACCGTGCTTTAAGGAAACTTCACTGTGTGACATACTTATATCCATAAGAATGAAGACAAATTAGATGGGCACCTCAAAAAGCAAGACAAAGAACAAAGAGAAAAAACAAGACAGGAGTGGGCTTGTCCTGGTGATCTCGTGGTTAAGTCAACTGGACGCAGTCCACACACATCCCGAGGACCCAGGTTTGAGACCTGGGGACAGGGAGAACCACCAAGATGAACAACTAAATAAAACAAATAAAATGCTTCTTCCTCCTCTCTCTTCCTGCCTGCATACTCACCTTCATTCCTGTCTGCGCCTTTCCTTTAAAAGCAAGCAAGCAAAAACCAAGAGTGTAAGAGAAATCCATTTTCATTTTTCATTTGTGCACTAGTGCTCTCTCAGTCTTTCCTGCTAGTTACTGTGTTTTACTGCTTTTTCAGATGCGTTTTATGGATTATAAGTGACTCTAAACCTTATAAAGCATAAAAAAGGGAAAAAGGGACAATCAAAGACGAATCTCACTTTTGAATCATGATATAAAAAATCTTAATATTGTTAAGAATAGAATCCAATTACATTAAAAAGAGTATATCACAACCATATTAATTCAAGTATATGCAAAGGTAGCAAAAGATGAGAAAATCCATTAATTATGGGTTTAATTCTTGGAAGGATAGAATTGTTCATATTAATATACCTGTGAGCCCTCTCACAGATGTCAAAAAGAAATCAAATTCAAGAGACATTATGGAATAAAATAAAATGGAAATTTTTAACTATTTTTGTACCATGATCACAGACATCCAAAGTCAAAAAACAATTTTAATTGACAACACTAGAGAGAATTCTACTAAAATGAAGATCAAGAGTACCTTCTGTTTTTACTATCACTTAACATGTTTTTTGAAAAGATCAGTAAGGCAAGTAGACAAGAGAATTAGTAGCATAAAATAGAAAAGACTTTTTAAAATCTCTGAAATTTTTTCCTTTCAAAGATAATATGGTATAACTATAAAATGCCAAAGGATCAAAGATAAAACTTTAAAATAATAAAGTCATATCACTGTACGGAAATCAATAGCTTTTGTTTATAAAAGTTACATCTGATTAGGTGTGCGCTGGTGGCTGGTCACTAAGCTGGGGTGTGGACCAGTGAAGCCCCAGGACACAGGTTCAGGACCCTGGCTGAGATAAAACACCCAAAACAGATAAACAAAAATAAAGTGCTTCCTTCTTCTCTTCCTTCCTTCAAAATGCTTCTTGAAAAAAACCCAAAAAAACAGATGTCCAATTAAAATAGAACACCTCCTCCCAAAAACAAAACAAAAGACCTACCATTAAGCTTAACAACAGATTGGACCTTGAAGTGGAAAACTAAAAATCCCCTGGAATATAGAAAACATATCATGAACGAGTGCTCTAGGATAGGACACCTCAGTGTCATCGAGATGTCACTGTCCCCTAATCTAGACAGTGAATGCAACCGCATTAAAAAGGAACACCATATAATCAATTTTTCTGGAGAAAAGTGAATTAACTGAAAGTTCACACTGAAGAACAAACAAGCGAGAAGAGCTAGGAAAAATGAAAAAGGACAATATTAAAATACAAAGAAAAGGACAAACATACCCCTCTTTCCTGTAGATGAGAGAAATTAGAAACATAAATGACATAACAGGGAAAATACTGGCAGTAATCTCACACAAAAAAGGCTAATATCCTATAAAACCAAGGTGGGGATTGCCAACACCTGAAACAGACAAAAGAGTTTTTAGAAATTCCAAGAAAAAATGCTATGACACTTAAAAATGAAACAAATGAACCCCAACAAGATCAATTTTGCTTATGAAACTTACAAAACTAGGAGAAAGTTAAAATATACACGACATATATTAAAGTTAAAAATATTTTTATAAGAGGAAAGAAGAGAGGGAGGGAAGAAGATAGAGCTTTATTTGGTTTTTCATTTTGCTTTTTCATCCCAGCCCAGGTATAGAACCCGTCCTTGTGTTGCACATGGTCCTCACCAGCGTCTCGTGACCCGAGCTCCAAGGGTATCCCCACTTATCACAGTTGTGATGAGACGCCCTTTCCTGGCAGACGGGCAGGAATGTGAGCCAGGCCGTGCTCACTGGTGAGGGTGTGGGGAAGCCACCCTCTCGCCTGTCGCCAGCGTAATACAAATGGCAGAGTCATACAGAGGGGAAAGCAGCAGAATGGGGGAAAACTGTATCTGCATCTGCCTTTTGACCCAGTCACCCCACTTTGACGTAATCCAGCCCAAAGTGAAATTGGCAAAAATATGAAATATATGCAGCGTCCATTGTAGTAGCAAAAGTTTCAGCACAAGCCAAACGTCACTGGGAAATTAGTTGAATGAAATTTGGTATTTCCACAAACAGGCGGCAGTGAAAAACAAAAGGAGGAATAATCGTTTTTCATCTTTCTATGATGTTATCTGTCGAATATATTCATAGAGAAAAACAAGGTGCAAAGAGATAAACTGTCTTTTCTACAAGGATAGTGGAAGAACACGTGTGTGTATGTTTGGACATTTGTGTATGTTTATTCTCAAGAAGATAATGGGGGAAAAGGCAAAATTTTAAGAAAGTTAAAATTTATGTTAAAAAAATAAAAGATGTACCATGAAACAAGCCCTAAAAACTGAAAATAAGGGCTCAAGAAACCCTACCCCATTAACAAGGAGGCGGTCTAACGACATGGGGAACATAGTTACTAGAACTGATATTAAAGTGCAGTCTTATGAATTTTTTTAGTTAGTTATTTCAGAGGAAGGAAGCAGGAATGAAGGCGAGGAAGCAGGCGGGCACAGAGGAGGAGGACGTTTGTCCATCCAGCTAGCTGTTCATGTGGGTTGTCCGTCTGGTCCCCGGCCTCGAGCCCGATCCCTGGCCTTTTCTGGAGCTGACGTCCAGGTCGCGGGTTTGTCCAGGGAGCGCCAACAGCGCGCTATTTTGGGTTACAGGCTACCATTAAAAAGCAGGACAAAACCATCTAAACTTTGTGCTGTAACTAGTAGTTGTCTCAGTATAGCGACTTTGAAGTTTATTACAGGCGCATTACTGGAGACAGCAAATAAGCAATTGTATTAAAGCCATGAAGAAAAAAATTAAATCCTGAAAAATGAAAGGGCAAAATGCATTTGAATTGGATCGCTCAGTAGGAACTCATGATTTTCCCTTCTTGGAAAACATTATTTGTATAGTTTTTATTAAAAAACAAGTACTCCCATCACCCAGATGATGGTTTCTAAACGCCACTTCTGACTGAAAGGAAACCGCTGCATGAAGAAATGCGAGTCCAGGTGCGCTGGCACTGGGTGCGGCTCCAGCCCACGGACGGACCCCAGCCGTTCCAAGCGGGACAAAGGGAAGAGCACGGCTCCAACCATGAAGTGTCCTCCCCTCCAGCTCTAGCTCCCAGTGTCCAGGGGATTTGAGGGACAGAGATGCGTGTCATCTGGCAAAGAAGAAGACATTGTAGAGAAATCGCCCCATTCTTAGAAAAATCACTGACAAGAGGGCATAAACATGTCAAAAAACAAAGCTCTCATCGGTTAAAGATGTATACTAGCTATTTTACAGTGAAACAACACATTTGATATTTTCTTTATACATAGAAAAAAAGGAAAAATAGGGGGATGCGTAAGACTGGCAAAATGACTTTTACATTGTTGAAGTTGGCAGAGGGGGCTGCGGACTTCATCGTATTCCAGCCATGACACCAGGTCGTCTCGCCTACAGGTGCCCATTTTCATCCCCATCTTGGTGACTCTCGTGTCCTTGTTTCTGGTTGTGGCCCCGATCGTCAGCGAACCCGCATGGGAGTATCTCTACTGCGTGTTGTTTATCCTGAGCGGCCTGATATTTTACTTCCTTTTTGTCCACTACAAGTTTGGGTGGGCTCAGAAGATCTCAAGTAAGTACCCACAGGCCTGTTGTGCTCAGTGCCCCCTCAGCTGTCCCCATTCCACCAAGACCGTCACCGTCTTTCTCACGGCCAGCACATTTCACCTCCCCATAGGACACGTGGCCCAATCGTGATACCCCATGGTGTGACACCTCTGATTTCATTTGCTCCCATCTATTATTCCTACAAGCAGGAAGGGAAAGGACTATTCTCTTTTCTCAGTTGTAAAACACACGACAAGTTACCATCCTGACTCTTTTTAAGTGGACAGTTCAGTCTTGTTGAGTGCATTTGTGTGCTGTACCCCCGGCCTCCTGAGCTGTTTCTCGTGCTCATCCAACAGCTCAGCAGCATCTGACACCGAGCGACAAGGTTGGGACGAGGGCCCGAGTCTGAGACGGAGCTTTTGCTTTCCACTAAGCATTCCTGGTTTCTGCTGTACGAGTTTAACGATGTCAGCCACTTTTCTCTTATGTTTTTTTGAAAAAGAGGAAGGGACAGAGAGAGGAAGGAGGGTGGCTGGGAGGGGGTTTATTTCTGGTTGTAACCCTTCCGGCCTGGAGCGGCGTCTGTGGACGCTACAGGGCCCACAGCCCAGCCGCTGGCTTAGCGCCTGAGCCACCAGGGTACGTCCACTTTGACTTGTTCAAAGAAAGCAGTGGCTGCAAGCCCAGCCCAGGGACTCTGAGGCACCTCCGCGTGGACAGTCCCCAGGAGTGGCCTCCCAGGAGTTCCACTGCGGGAAATCTGAGGCTGTGCAAGTTAGTCCTGGTCCCTGTGGCAGATGCTTCATGTTAGTCACTGTGATGTCAGTCTGCCTCCTTCCTTCCCCCTTCGGCTTGTCTCCTGCGTGGTGTTTATTCATCGACACGTACGTAGGAGCACAGACCAGGCAGCAAGAACCACTGAGACTTCAGGTGGAGCCCGCAGGGACCGCAAAGGACCCCCTCCGGCCTGGGCCATTCCAGACCCTCTCTTGCCATGTCCTCCCCACTTGCCTGACAGTGACGGTGGTGGTATAAGCTGGGGGACACTGTTTCACGTCAATCGACAGCATGAAAACCAAAGCCAAATATGGCTTCATTATTTCCAAGGCTGGTTTTCCTGTCCTGAATGGCTTTCCTCTTCACGTGGACCCACATCCTCTGCAGAGACTGTGGGCACATGGCTCTGGAGAGAAGTCATTACTCTTAGTGAAAAAAAAGGCATTTTCTCTGTGAAAGTGGACCTGACAGGGAACCCAGTCAGGATGACTGACAGTGTAAAGGTAAAAGCAGGTCCTATTCTCCAGCTCTAGAAATACTTAGTTAAGCTGTTTCCTACACAATCCGCTAAGTTAAGGAGGTACAAAGGACCTTATTTTAAACCAGTGGTCCTGGTGACTTCAGACTCAATACTGGTCAGTGGCAGTTCAGACACACAGGCCAAGTCCCTCACATTCTCCCTTTCGGTTATCTGGAGGCCATAAAGTATTCAACAGGTCCCCAAGGTGCTAATGGGAAATGACTTTTCTCCCAAGCATCGCTGTGGCGCCCAGGGTGCTTCTGTTTGAGCTGTGGGCGTCCCCTGAGCACGAGCTCCCACAGGGGACCCACCACCCCGGCTCACTGACCGGCAAGGGGAAGCGTCTCAGGGTCAGTCTCTAACTGGGCGATGGGTTCC
Source organism: Solenodon paradoxus (assembly GCA_004363575.1). Classification (NCBI taxonomy): domain Eukaryota; kingdom Metazoa; phylum Chordata; class Mammalia; order Eulipotyphla; family Solenodontidae; genus Solenodon; species Solenodon paradoxus. The sequence goes on along the minus strand of RJWH01002587.1, from coordinate 20,274 downwards.
TGTTCCAGAGCCGATCACCATCCACCTGCAGATGCTGATGGAAGTAGTCCCAGGGGAGGAAGCCCACGAGTGACACGCTGCTCAGTTTGCGGCAGCCAAGTCCAAGCTGTGATGAGTTTATTTTTGTAAGCAGTATTTGTGGTTATTCCTGCTGTTTTCTTTAAAAAAAAAAAAAAAAAAAGATTTTGTTGTTCATACTCATTATTTTTAGATGTTCTCCCTTCTCTGGGCCCCAGGGAGGAGGCGGGCAAGTCAGAACCTCGACACAGCGGCAGTGGGCCCCTTCCCCTCATGGCAGCAGTGATCCCCCCTCCCCACGGCGACAGTGAGCTCCCAACAGGGTGCGTGTCTACCGCTCGGCGCAGGGCGCGCCTTCGATTCTAGATTCCACCAGCAGTTAGACCGTCGTGCACTTGGGAGGAAACACTGGTGAGGTTTTTGCTTGGTTGACATATTTTTTAAAACACTCAAGTACAAACGTTTTGCCATGTGTCCTCTTACTCCCCAAAGTGCTGCTGCCCAGTCTGCCCAGGGGCCGCCTTTCCTGGGGTTGTGGTCAAGCCAGAAAGTGTGGTGAATACATTCTACTGTGCGCTTGGGAGTTAGGAAAAACACTGTAAAAAAAATGGGTACAAAGTAACATTCTTGTGAAAATACTGACATTTTATTGATATAATGTAAAAAGACAAACATACCACAATGAAGTATGTGAACAATTTTAGAAGCATTTCAGAAATTTTCCCAAAATATGAAATCGGTACATACGAACAGAAAAACAAATTAGTAATTGTTTACATTTCACAAGTCAGTGTCCTATGTCCTCAACCATGTTACTGAGAACCTGAAATACCAGTAAACGTGAACGTCTGAGAAAAGAAAATCGAGACTTAAGCACGCAGCCCCCGTTAGCCCCATGTTGTCTGTGGGAACAGGGCCTGTCTGAATATGGAAATGCGTGTGCAGCTCTTACCTGCAACATTCTACAAAGGCGGGGCACAGACCACTGCTGGCGACAGTCACAGGGAAAACCAGTGCAGGAAGGGGACCGGCCACTGACCCAGAGGCCTCCTGCTCCGGGTGGCAGGACCCGCATTCGTAGACCTGACACCAATTGGAAGCGCGCTGCTGGCAGACATCAGAACCTCGATTTCCCTACTTCATGTGCCAACTGCCACGGCCCCTCAACCCACGGGGTCCACGGTGGCAGGGAGGACGCGCCCGCCCCCCCCACCGGGGGCACCCGAGTGAGGTGGGTTGACCTGACCATGTAATTCACAGATGAGATGGAGAGTGGGACTCGAACCTGCTCACGGGACAGGTGGATGTCAGCTGTCCTCCCCTTCAAGCAGTGACAGCTGCGTGGGCCCTGGGCTTTCTGGTGTAAAGAAAGATCCTGGAGGCGGTCACAGCCCCATCAATGTTCGCTTCTGCTTCTAGGCAGAGCTGCCAGAGGGACACCACACAAGTGAACGGTGCTTTCCATTTCCCAACAGCTCCCGACTCCCCACCTGGGAAGGCAGGCTCGGGGGTACCCTGCTGCAGTCGTGCACAGCCCCAGGACCGGGGTTTGAAGGAACTAAGATGAACAACTAAATAAATAAAGATGCTTCTTCTTCCTCTCTCTTCCTGCCGGCTGCCTGCCTGATGTTAAAAAAACAAAACAAAACAGAGAGAAATGAAAGCTTGGCTCCGGGTGTTTCTACACCGAAGCGGGAATAACAACGCACATTCCTCCAGTAACCTCACAACCTGGGGTCACGAGTGGTTCAGGGCTCAGCACATCCAGGGGTCGGAAGGCACCCACACACCCCTTTCTGTTTGCGCTGAAGAGAAACGTGGCCCCGTGAGCCAGGCCCTGCGGGGCCGGGCTTCTCAGGTGTGCGGGCCGCAGACAGCCCGGGCCGGCGCGGGGCTCCGCCTGCACAGGTGCTCTCCACACGGGAGGGGGAGCACACAGCAGCCAGCGGTGCCCGGCGCGTCGTCGGAACATGGAAGCCTTGACTTGCGTGCGCGGACTGGGTTTTTCGAGTGGACTGAAGGCACGTCTACGTGGAAAGAATGAACAGACGAACTCCAGGGAGTACAATCCATACGTGCCCTGCGCTGGAGGACGCAGCGGGGGCCTGAGAGCCAGCGAGCGGGGGCTGGGGCCGCGCCGGCACCCCAGCCCCCACCTCCTAGAGTCCTTTCCTCGCGGCCCCTCCTCACCGACTGGGACCTTCTCACCATTATCAACGCCAGCGCTTCGAGCTGACAGCAGTAATCTAACCTGGAGGCAAATAAAAGTTCGACGAGGACTGCGGCTTAAGCGTCCATTTTCAATCAAATATCCATTTTTGTTGCCATCTTCCAGCCGCCCTCTGGGGTATAAGTCACGCTCTCACTCACTGTCACCTTCATCATCCTCGGAGGTTTCGTAGCTGTTCTCACCCACCTGTGCCGCGCGGCACGGCAGCTTCCTCGAACTCACAACTGAAGGGAGACATTTCAGGGACGTGTTAACTACAGTCCAACGAGCAAACAGTCCCCACCTGCATTTCGGTCAAAGCAGAAAAGAAGATCCCCTTGACTTCTGACCCTACTTTGACTTATATTTTCATTATTTTAGGCAAGAAGTGAACAGAATTTACCTGCTTATAAAAAAATCCGTTCCCTGGGAAAAATATCTGGAAAAGTGTTATAAGAAGGTGTGTTTATACACAAGCTTTGATACCAACTCAGACCGGAACAATCAGCACCAAGAGCAGACACGAGGGGATCCCTGACCGCAAGGGCCCAACCACAGGCCCCATTCCCACACAGAGTCCCTACAAGGAGCCACCCGGGCCCCGGCGCTTAGGACCACGAGGTGGGCGCGCTGCCCCTACCTTTGGAGAAGAGGCTCTCCTCTTCACATTCTTCCCAGTGATCAAAGTCAAAAGTCACATTGGGGTTCTGTCCAATGTAAGAGCACACATTGAGCGAGAGAACGAAGCAGACACAGGGCGCAGAGCAGCGGTCAGTGGGGACTCACCCTCTGCTTGAGTAAGCCACACCAAGATTCCCTTTTCTCTTTCGCAAGAGTGATTAGAGGTTCATCATTTTTAATTACGCATTTGCAATCATCTTTTACTATGTTGGCCTGCAGCTCCATGTCAGCCAAGTAAAATTTGTCTCCCACCCAGGCACTAGGGTTTACAAAGAGAAATAAAATCAGCCTTTGAAAAACATTAGAAAGTATTTCTATTTTCTTCACAAGATAGAAGGTATAAGATCAGTAAACCTACCTGAAAATGACTCTATCTCTAAAATATTTACATTTGTGATCTCTTACGTTCCTTATCCTTATTTTTAATATCACTGCATCATTTTTCTGGAACCATTCTATCTGTGGGTGGAAGCTGGAGGGAGAGAAAAGGCACATACATGCTGTACTCACCACTAGTTAGGAGGGAAAGAGACCTCCAATGGACATACCTCTTTATGGGCTCCGCATTTTTGTTAATGGAAACATCGCCATTGTTTTCAGTTAAAGTTTCTGTATAAAAAGTCAAATTTTCCTGCAAGTTATTCATATGCAACACCATAGTGTGTGTGTGTACACGCATATATATATATGAACTTCTTTATACTTCATGCAACTAATTTTAGCTCATGAACTAGTCACCAAGGATATAAAATTCCAATAACTGAGGTGTCCAATTGCTAAAAATAACCAGAAAAACTCAAATGCCCATCACCTAAAACTAACAAAAGCAGGCACTGACAAACAATCAGGAGAGTTAAGCCACTGAGCAGGAACCCTGTAACTGGGGACGGCCACATACAAACATCAGGCCTCTCTCCTGCCATCTTAACCTGCTCAGACCCGCTGAAGATGCCTTCCAGCACAGCAGCCGACGTGTGCAGGAGACCAGTGCTGAACACAGAGCTTTCTAGAGCCTCACCATTCAAACTTCAGTCTGAAACAGCTGAAGTTCCATGCGAAGACTTGAACAAATACACTCATATTAAAGCTCACAGAACTCTTAATAACAAGTCATATTTAATAAGTGAAAACAACCTCGCTATCAATAAGCAAACAAACTACAGTCTATTCATATTCATCATACAACTCAGCAATAAAATACCGTCAATAGTTGCAATAATATGGATGAATTTCATGGGAAAGTGTATCCCAGAAGCTTCCAGTCACAAAATGATGGTGGCAGAAGTTCGAGCTGGTAAGCTCTGTTACTGGGAAGGGCAGCAGACAGAGGTGCATGAAGGTGACTTCTGGGGCTCTAGAAACTTCGTGAAGCTTGACTGAGGTGTGCTCAATGAATAAACAGACAGAAAAAACCCTGAAGCTGTACAGCTAAGATCTGTGGACTTCACCGATGTACATTATATATACTTTGAATAGCAAAACGGAAAAAAGTCCCCCCACCAAGAAAAAAAGCCACCAACAATGGAAGCCAAATTGTCAATAAGAGGAAGTTCGGTAATACCAGTTTATGTCACCTTCTCTAGAAACTCATCCCAAAGTGGAAGCCTAAACACTAGAACATTTTCAAGTGTAAGAACTGCACGTTAACCATCTAAAATAACCAACCAGGCTTTGGGTTTTCTGAGTGCATCTGGGAGTTGGCAGCTTTCCCCGGGCCGCCACCATCCTCTTGCTGTGAGCTCTGCAGACGAGCAGCATCCTCTGAAGAGGGTGTCCTGGAGAGAGGAGGCAAAGGTGGCGGTGAACTCTGAGGCTGCAGGGCCTTTCCAGAGATGGGAGAGAGGCAGGCAGCTGGTGCGCCTGAAAGTGCTTCTGACTCAATAGAGGTGGCGGGAAAGGCTGTCCTGGGCACACAGGGCCCCTTCCAACCAGCACAGACACCCACACTGAACAAACACACTAGCGCATTCACCAAAGTGACTCTCCTGTCAGATCTTCCAGTTTTCACAGAAACACCCACTTCATCCAGATCAAAGGGCAGAGAGCTGTCTCCGTCTCTCCGCTGCCCTAGCCCCTCAGTGCAGCTTCCCAGGGACCACCCCACCCCTCCGACCAGCTGAGCCTACTTCTAGAAACAGTCTTTGTTTTAAAAAGCTCATATTGCTCTCTGTATCCTTCTGCCTGTTTAAAATACACCCACACTTAACCTAGGAATCCTTTAAATGCACTCTTCTGCCCTTTGTCTCACTGTACTTAAGATTATTCTGTATCAGTATAAAGAGGGCTGCCTCACTCTTTCAAAACTTTTGAAATTGTATTTTTCTTTTGAGCAGGTTAATATTCATGTGATTCAATATCCTAAGTGAAAACTCTCCCTCACCCTTGTTCCCCAACCACCCAAGCCCCTTCTTCATGGGTGAGGATGGAATTTGGTTTTGTGCACCTTTCAGAGGTAATTCAACCAAAAGGCACCCGGACACAATGCGTGGCACACCCTCACAAGTGAGGGGTGCACAGTCTCCAAGGGGACTTGTGCCGGACAGAGGCCTGCAGGCTCCAGCCCTGTCCACAGGGCTTCGCGAGGCCTTACCCCTCACCTCTTTGAGGCTCACCCTCTCCCAAAAGACCCCACCACTGGAGCTGGTTCTCCTCACACAAGGACCACACTCAGACTCTCCAGAAAGCGAGCAACCCGGAACCTTCCCCGCTTTCCTGCGCTCCAGGAATATGCTTTCAATGACCACAAACTTCACAGTCCTCTGCATGTCCATCACCAATGGATGATGCGGCTTCTGGATCTTTCAGGTCCTCAGCATCTGCCCCTTTTTCCATCTGGATCCAGACCACTCCCAGCTCACTGTGCTCTCTCCTTATCCAGACGTGCTACTTGTATTCAGCTGTTTAGAATTTAACATAAGTCTTTTCAGTGTTCATCAGCTTCCAACTTGAGGACAAATGTCCCGACTGCTTGCAGCCCGTTGGGCCTTGAAGCTTTCCTCCACTAAGTCCCACCACTCACCGTTGCTCTAACTTGCCTCAAACGCTTCACTCCTTGTCTTTTCGCAGAGGGTTGCTTCTGAGCAGCCTTAACTTTTCTGCCCCTCTTCTCTGCACCTGTCAGCATCTCATTCTCGAGAACCATCTGAAGTGAGTCTCTTCTTTGAGGCAGGCCCCTCTGTGCACCTCTACCTGTGCTTGTGACCACGTGTGTGCAAGGCTCCGTGCACACCCATAAAGTCACGTGTGCAAGGGCTGAGGAGAGAGCTTGGCACAGCGCTGGGCTCAACATCAGCTGATGTTCCACATAATGATCAATCCTCCTTATGACTAAACCCACTAAACTGTAGATATGTCTTCATTCTCTAAAGACCATCTTCTAAGTACATATGAAGGGATTTTTCTTGTTTCCTGAAAGGGTACAAAGCAGATGTGCTGGAAAGTCTACAGACACCCCCATTTTATTAAGATATAAAACGTAATAAAACTCCAGACTATACAGTATTTTCATCTTTTCCAAGTCCTTTAGAATCCCTCTACTTTCAGGCATGGGTGGGCTCTTCGGCTGGCTCCAATGATCAATCACCGAATCCACTGCTCAGCTCTCACCTCTGCTGCTGCTCCCCTCCTGCTGCCTCCTGTGCGGTGGCCCCCGCGGCATCCCCGGCTGCTTGTGGGCAACGGGACCGCGCGTGCACCTGCACTCAGCTGGGTTCCTGGGTGTGGCTCCTGCAGGCGGCGCCGTCAGCCCACATGCTCACCACGGACACTCAGACACCAGCTGCTTCTCCCCACACCAGCCGGCCCAGGGCACACCCGCTTGCCCTCGTCTCACTCCAGAATATTCTCAACTGTCTGTGGATCAAGTCTGTCTGCTCGAAACCCTCTCCTGGCTCCATGGTCAGAGGGTCCAACAAGCTTTGACCACACCCAGTCCTCCCCTCTGCTTTCATGACGATGCCTCCTCGGTGCTCCTGGAGCCCAGGAATAACCAGGCCTCCCCTCTGCCCGCAGGAGTCCTCTCCCCAAACAGATTCTGCACCAACATGCCGCCTCCCTCTCTGCCCTTCGTTCCCCCACCTACCCTTCTGCTTCAGTTCACTCCTCACATGTCATCATCTGACCCACTCTGTGTTCTTTTAACTTGCTTGTTCATCCTGTCGCCTCCTCGACGCTTGTGGAAAAGCCATGGGCATTGCTCAGAGAGGCCGCTAGAAACCCCAAGATGCTCAGGGCAACAGACTATGCATGGAGGCCATCTAAGGCCTGGAGAAGGGCGTGGACACAGCCGGAGATATGGGCATTCAAAAGCATTTGTTCATCCTGGGGAATTCTAATAAAAAAATTCACATGTGCAGAAAAGCCCCAAGAAGCCCTTGAGCTTTCACTTAGCGCTCATCTCCAGGTGAGGACAGAGAGAAATGGGAGCCTTACACACAGCTGATGGGAGAGTAAAATGCTGCAGGTGTTGTGAGAAGTCGGCAGTTCAAAAAGGTAAACACAGAATTGGAATTACCATGTGACCCAGTAATTCCACCTGCTGAGTGGGTGTTTTGAGAAGTAGGACGGAGGAACATTAATTTGTATTTTACCACAATTTAACAAAATGAGGAACTGCATTATATACATTTTAACACAATTTTTAAAACCATGCAATTGAAGAAACTATTAATTGTGCTAACTGTTAACAATCTCACTCCGGTCAAGCCTTTATGGCTCCATCCTCACCAACACGGAGTTTCCGTCTCTCACTTCTGCTGGGCACCTATTGGTATTATTACCACATTGTGGATTTAATCTGCATTTCCCTGATGATGAATGACGTCAAGCATGGTTTTATGCATCAGTTGGACAACTTAACCGGACATTGTGAAGTGTCTGTTCTTCTGCCCTGTTTCCCACCAGGGGTCTGCCACTGTTTTCCTGTCTGGAAGGAGTTCTGACTACGAGTCCTTGGCTGGTGGGGCTGTAAGCTATGACACCCACTTGAAAAAAGGACGGGCAGTAGCACGAACTATGTGTTGGCAATCCCACACCATCAGAAACATGTCCATAAGTCACCAGAATGCACACAGGACAATGTTGAAAGAAGCCCACGAAGCCGCTCAGGACTGGAAACTTCTCTCATCGACAGCAGAACTGGTGAGTGAATTACGGTTACTCAATGGGATGCAATGCAGCATGCGAACCAATAATCTAAAGCTACGTGTCCAGTACGGACGGATTTCACGAACAATGCAAAGCCAAGGAGGCACAGAGTCACACGGTGACTCCACTCCAGCAAAGACAAGCCAGGCTTGCGGGGCGGGAGGGGGCTGCGAATCTGCCTGCCTGTGGCGTGGGCTCCGCGGGCAGCAAATTCACTCACCCGCACTTAAATAAATGCGCCTGCTTCTCTCTGCATGCCAACCATCAGTGGAGGTTCAAACTTCTTTTTGCAAGAGAAACAGGTGAAGTAACATTGTTTGGGGTTTGCTTTAATACTCCACCAAAAACAAACAGGTGAGCTGGAGTATGGATAACATTCCCAGAATCTCATCATTACTGAAATCCAGTCAGTCACAGGGAACAGAGATGCATTAAACTCTTCTACTTTGACAAGTATTGCCCATAACGTGTTGCATTTCCACGAAACAGTCCTTCCAAAATGAAAGAAAACCTACTTACAGGGTTTGGTTTGGGCTTTCTTCAAAAGTTGGCATTTTAGCATCTTTGCATAATTTTTTCAGTTGTTCTATGTGTTCTGGATTATCAATGCCCATTCCCATTGACAAGATTTCAGCTCGAACATTATAATCAATGAGAGAAGTTTTCAAATTGGGAAGTTTTGTAATGTGCACCTTCAATCAAAGAAAAAACACAGCATTTGCAGGAGTCACATCTCGCATTAAATAACTGACAATCTCACAAGGCTCTGCAGTCGGATGCACGGGCACGCGCCACACGCAGGCTCCCGCGAGTGTCCACACCTTTCAAACCCAAGGGGAGCTCCGCCTCCCCGAGCCGGTCCCACCACAGATGCGTGGGCCAGGCTGGGGCCTAGAAGGGATCCCGGAGTGAAGTACCTCTTGAAGGCAGTAACCACACACAAAATCCTTAGCTCTTTGTGACCTTCACCTGCATCCTTTCACTCTTAACAAGGAGGAGCCTGTGGTAGCAGAGTCTTCGGGACCCACAAAGGCCCTAAATCCTGTGCTCTGGACCATCTCCTCCACTTTTCTGCAACTAGGAACATTCTTACCCATTTCAATTACACAAAATTAAGCATGAACGCTACAGCAGTCTGATTCCCGTGGATGTGTTCCTGGCTGGGAATGCTCGAAGAGACTCTACCCGAACCCAGAACAGCGCTGGTGTGGGGTCTCCCCGCCCCCACTGCCACCTGCACAGACGCTGCTGCACTTGGGGCAGGCTTGCTTTCTTTGCTTTACCCTCTTAGCTGCTGCTTAAAAACCCTGCTTTTCTTCAATAAAGACTTACTAGGCTGATCATGACAACATCCATTTATTCTTTGTTAACCTGCACTGGTAATCTCTACCTTCTCTCCTGAAAGTTATTTTTCCCTCTTACTCTAAGGATCACATGCAGACACTCCCTCTCAAGTGTGAGGGCCAGCTCCACCAGCTCGCGTGCTCACCAGACATGTTCAGACACCAGCTACTTCTCTCCATGACACCAGCCCGCCCAGGACACCCTCCTGCCCTCGTTCTCACTGCAGTGTCTATTATCAAGTCGTCCTCTGCTCAAAACCCTCTCCTGGCTCAATGGCCAGAGGGTCCAACAAGCTCTGACCGCAGCCCTTTCCCCTTTGGTGACGGTCCCCTCCTCCCTGCTCCTGGAGCCAAGGAATAACCAGGCCTTCCCTCTGCCTGTATAAAAACACCTTTCGGTGAAAGTTTGTATGAACTCAGCTCCTTTAAATCCTGTAAGTAATCATAATTAAGGTCAAAGTCTAACAGCAATTTTTGAATTACAAGCAGAGTCTCTGGGGTGCAAACAGAGGAGATGGTGCCAGCACCCGAGGGTGCACCGAGGTCCCTGTCTACATTCAGCCCCTGCGCCCAGTGGCTCCGCAGGTGGAACCCAAGTGCCACATACAGGTCCTAGCACACAGTAGGTGCTCAGCAGGTATTTGGTGAATTAACAGCATAGAAACTGTGAACAGAATAAGCTCTCCCCTAAACCGGAATCTTCGATGTTGCACGTTACGTGCTGGGACTGGAAGATGGTTTATAACCAGACAAAGGGACCCAGCACAGCCCCAGCACTGCCCTGCCCACGCGGACAGTGTCTGTGATCTCTGTTCACTGATGCACAACCCACACTCGAAAAGGCGACAGAATTGTAAATATCAGAGATCATCACATGAAGTGAAGGAGCTTCCAGAAGCTTCAGTCTCGCTTTTACGTGAGTGTGATTACAGTCACACAGCCTATGTGCACTGGACTACGATGTAAAAGATTCCCTTACACAAAACAGACCCAACATTAGGACCAGATAGCATGGAAAAACCGTCCCTGACATGGAGTCCCAAATAAGTCTTCATTTATGTGAGGCGGATTCACGCCATGGGTTAGAGTAATATGGACAATTACAGGGTACCATTCAAATACAGATCTTTATTTTTTAAAGAAAACGCCATTCTTACCATTGGATCAATCCAAATCGTATTTCCCAAAGTCAGTATCACTTTTGCATCATGCTGTTTTCCAATAATTTTATGATGAATATACCTAGTGACCTGAAGAAAACATGGGAATTTATCTCATTTCCAGTAAATACCTTACTCTTATCTGCTATATGTAGTTTTTCAGAAAGCTTTTCCATGCATTTCACTGGAGCCTCACAAACACCCCACGAGGATGACAGAGGCCACCACGCCCCGTGTTGCAAGTGTAACTAACAGCAGAGTTTAAAAGGAAGTGTCAGAACAGCAGGCTGTGCCTGTGGACCCCTAAGACCTGACTCCGACCCCAGAACTCTGGAGAACGGCCTCCACGCCCCTCAGGAAACACTTGGCAGGTCATCGCACAGACCAGAGGGCTCTCGAGCACCAGGGCCGCGCCCTTTTACTCCGGCTACATCCCGGCACCGCCCGGCCCAGCACAGTGGACGCTTGGTAAATACTTTGCAGCAAGGAGAAAGACTGCTGCTTAATAAAGGCTATTTTTTTTACCAAACTTGAAAGAGTAAGGCTATGTATTCAACCTGTATTGTGGAAACATTCATCTGAATACTTCTGGATAATGTTTAACCTTGCTTAACAACCCAAACTTTTTACTATGCCCAGTGCAATGGTTTATTTCAAAACTTAATAACCAGATGATACAAACATTCGCCTTCCTCTGAAGAATCGGGAGCATCACTATGACCAAGACTCTGCTCTGGGGACGAGGAGGTCCATCTGGCAAGAGCCCACTGGACCACTGTCCTGGGTACCGTGTCTCGGCACAGAGGGCCTTCTTCACCTCGGTGCCTCAGCCGCTCCCCAGGCGCTGTCCTGGTTACCGCCCTGCAGGCCCAGAGGATGCTGCACACGTCCCTTCCTCTGGAAGCTCTTCTGGACTCTCCTTCCTCGTGCATTCTCCCAGCCCAGCGCAAGTACCTGGCCTGTCCAGTGTCCATCACTTAGGTCCCCGCCTTTGACAGGTCTTTTGTCAGATCGCACAGTTCCTTCTTCCTTATTTTATCACGACACATATTTTACACCAATTCTATGAACAATGACCACTGGCTCTGGGCACCCCTCTGGGGATCCAGACATAGATCCATGCACAGAGGTGGGAAGTACTTCCTCACCAGCAAGGACCCAGACTGACTTAGCTGCCCAGGAACATGAAGTGTTTTATCCAAACTAACACGCTCAAGTCAAACAAACCACCAATTGTTGTATATTCTAGGTTAATTTTTTTTTCTTTCTTCTTTTTTTTAAGAGGAAAGACAGATATGAATGAAAGCAAGCAATCCGCAAGGGAGAGAGGGGAAGAAAAGGCATTTTTATTTAGTTATTTGTTCATTTTAGCAGCTCCTCTGGTCCCAGGCCATGAACCCATGTCCTTGGGCTGCATGTGGACCGCGTCTTGGGCACGGGCTTAACACCTGAGCCACCAGGGTGTGCTGGGTTAAGTATACTCTAAATGTCAAAAAAAAGTTAAAATATTTACCTTTGGATTCCATTCAATTTCACTGTCAGCAGGTTTCACTCTACAGACAATAAACTCCACAGCTTGTGGAGGCAGAGTGTGGAAATGCTCTGAGAGATGCAGCAGTTGGTCTCTCGCAACGAGTTCAGTCCTGCCTTCATCTATGAACTTTACAAGGACAGTGTCTGAGGCCCAGGTGTCTTCCTTTTGCCTCACTTCCAACAGCTGCACCCTGGAGAACAACATCGGTTCAACCAGAAATCGATAAACGGAACTAATCTTAACCCCAACTTACTCATTAAATGCAAAACATACAGACAGACGCATACACTGTGTGATTTTACTCCGTTCTAGAAAGAAATAGCCAGGCTGCCAAGAGCACTAAGCAATGGTGTATTTAAAGCATACTGAAATACAAAAGATTTACAGTGCTTTTTGAATAATGTCTTTATCTGACAATAAAAATTAATAGCGAATCAAGTTCAAAGTTGGTCTAATCTGGGCTGTGCCCAGACAGGCACATGAGGCAGACTGCCCTGCTTGCAACACCAGTGTGCCTTTACTGATCAGATCTCAGACAGCCTCCACGGACCCCCAGGATCCCTCTGATCATCTTTCAAATGGGAATGATGTCCATTTCACAGGTTCTGGTGCTCGGGGTGGGTCACAGGAGCCACATATCTATGAAGGACCATGTCAGCAGGGGCCCCACACTGGGTCCGCCCTCCCAGGGCAGCCAGAATTGGTAGGTGTTCACTGGGCAAACGAACAGGAGAGAGATGAGGGTGCGATACCACTGAGAGATGCCTTGTGAGTCACACATTTTACAGCTGAAATAAAAAGACATCTTACCTGTGAAAAAGTGGTTTTTTTGCCAATCCATATAATCCAAACTTCTCCACTTTCTCAACAGTTGTTTTATTACTGGAATCCTCAAAATATGCATTCATTTCAGCATGAAGAGCCGCATAAAGATCCTCATGCTTGTCAACGATACGACCAAAGTAGTTTGTTGCATTTGAAATATAAAAGGGTATGATCTGAAACACATGAGGAATCATATTCAGAAAACATGCTTGGTCTAAACAGAGGCACCTGCAGAGATCCCGACCTCAGAACCCAAAGCATGCAAACAAGACTTTAACAAAGGAGGAAACTGGCCAAAACGCAAAACTAAACAAAATAAAAACCTACTGTAGTCATGAATAGTTAATAGCTTCACTTGAAATCTAATGGATGGTTGGGTTTTGGTGGTTTTTTTTTTGGGTAAATCTTACTTTAAGCTTCATTAGTATTAAAATGTCCATTATTTACATTAACTGCACTTGTTAAAAATCTTCTTAAAATAAATAACATGTGTATATATAGCCACAAAAACATAAAGAGGAATTATAAATGCATCTGCTGGATGAAGAAAGCCAGCAAGAAAAGCCCACATGCTGGACGCTCCAACGACATGGCATCCTAGAAGAGGCAAAACCAGGGCGACAATGAAAGCTGGGGGTGCAGGGCAGGAGGGAAAGTGCTGAATAGATTAACACAGGGCTCTCTAGGGAAACATCTGGGATGACACCGTAGTGGTGAAACGTGTGGTGATACACCTGTCCAAACCCGCAGAATGACACTGCCCCCTGGGAACGCCACTGCCAACCGTGGACCTTTGTCAACACGAACAGGCTAGACTGACTCATCCACTGCACACGCGCACCATGCTAATGCGCAATGCTAGTGATGGAACTGAGGAGGGGACCAGGGCTTATGGGAACAATATTTTTTGCTCAATTTTTCTACAAACCTAACACTGCTCTGAAAAATATAATCTATTTAAATAACAATAAAACGAAAACAAAAACAAAATGAGCAAAATCTGTCTACATCACAAGACCGCTGGCATCCTTGTCCACATAGGAGGAAGAGGGAGGCGAGGGCGGTCTGATGGTCCCAAGCAGATGAGGGACCCACAGGGGGGCAGGTTCCACTCAACGCACAGTAGGCAGCGTGACCCACGTGCCAGGACTGGAAGGCTTCACCCACTCTCCTCGAGGGCGGAGGCAGCAGGGGGAGAGAGAGGCCAGATAAAAGCCGGGGAGCGCGGGAGGGGGCACAGCCAGAAAACCTCGAACATTTCATTGTAGCTTTTTTACAAGACACGGAAGCAAGAGAAGTGGAATTCTATGAAACTATAAAAATTTTCCAGGTCTTCATCTCCTTTTAAAACTCAAAAGAAATGAATTTTACCTGAAAATCAGCAATCAATAATTATCAAGGCCAAATCCCCTATTCAGTTTCAAGAAAAAAGAGAATGTGGTACAGAATGAGTCCCTCCAGACAACATACGCCACTAGAGAGATGTATCCATAAATCAAAACTCTAATCTTCAATTTCAAAATAAGATGCTGTTTAGATTAAGAAAACAACATAAAACAAGTGAGAATTAGTAAAAACTTGAGAAATGAGGTTACAGAAATCAAGAACCAATTAGAAATTAAAAAATCATTTTAGCAGTGAAAACTCTAGTGAGCTAATGGTGGCCCACCCACATGCTATGTCCACATGCCAGCTCCCAGATCCTGTAGGAGAGACTTTATTTGGGGAAAAATGGCCTTTATTGGCCGTAATTAAGTTTCTCCAGATGAAGAGCTCGTTCTGGATTATGTGGGTGGGTCCCCTCCATCCAGGGACAGATGTCTTTTACAGCAGGCTGCCCACATTTCCTTGAGACAAAAACAGGATGGGGCTTTTGGGCCCCGGTCAACAGAGTGGGCCCGGGGCAAATCAAGTGCCCTTTTGCCCACATTAGAGACAGCCCTAGTTCATGAAAACTGGGACAAAGCTGACTGAGACATGAAAACAAGTGGCACTGTCTCCTTTGAAACGGTACGTGTCATCAGCTGACTTGTGAGAAACTCAGAGACTGGAGAAGGCGGCGTGGAGCTGGAAGCAGAGGCTGATGACGGCTGAGGGAGGGAGCAACAAGCTAAGAGACACCGAGGACATCTCGACAGACAGGACTGGAAGAAACAAGGCAAGGATAGTCCTCAGCACTTCCAGGATGATCACAACCCCCGCCAACACCTTGATTGTGGACTGCTGGCTTCCAGAACTGAGAGACTGAGCTTGTGCTGCTGTAAGTCACCTGGTCGGTGGCACTATGACGGCAGCCCCAAGAAACAAGGGCAGCACAGTCACCCACAAAAAACACAGCCAGGAACAACCAACAGAGGCCTCAGGAGGAGGGGAAGGCAACGAGAACTCATAGAGAAGGGAAAAATGCAACAACAAGGACTCAAAAGAAAACAACATACTCTTAAAGGCAGCAATTCTGTTTGCATTGAAGAATTTTCCTCAAATGAGTATGGATTACAAAAACACTCATTCACAGAGACATCTGCACTCGCATGTTTACTGCGGCCCTATTCACAATAGGTGGACCGTGAAGAGACAAAACAAAGAAAAAGATGAAACAAAACCAATTCTTGGACACTTGCAATAAAACTGAGGCTACCAGTAGGGACTGGGACAGGGAGGGCAAGTGGTGGCAGAGCTCACTGGGGAACGGGGAGTTTATTTTATTTTATAATATGAGTTTATTTTAATGTGAAAATAAAAGCTACTGCAATAAACAAATGACTATGGACTGCTTTGAGAAGATTCATGTGATCGCTATACTTTTTTTTTTTTTTTTAAGAGGAAGGCAGGCAGGCAGACAGGCAGGGAGAGAAATCTTTTTCCATTTAGTTGGCTGTTTATCTCAGTTGTTCCCCACACACTGCCCCAATCTAGGACCTCAGGTTACATGTGTGCTGCCCCCGAGGCACAGCATTTTTCTTTCTTTTTTCAAAAGGAAGGAGAACAAAATATTACTATTTACAGCTGAAGAAGTCATTCAGGTAAAATTTACAATTCAGTTTGTAATAGAATCAACAGGTAAGCCAGCAGACCTACTGAGCAGAAACATGCTGCAAGTCTGCTAGAAATGTAGCAAAACACAAGACATAGTTTATAACTAAAAATAATTAGAAATTAATCTGACAGAATATATCAGACTTCTATGGTAAACCCTGATTCCATTCAAGAACAAAAGGTGACCTGAGCGAATAAATGTAGCCATGCGGGTGTCTGGGAAAATACCTCAGGTGGGTCTGCTCTCCCCTAACTCCTTATAAATTCATCACTTCACAAATTCATCGCAAGTTCATTCAAGTTTCCAGCAAGATACTTTGGGCAACTTAACGAATTTATTATAAAATATATATGGAGGAACCAAGATCCATGAAGAGCTAACTAAGTTCATTTTGGAAAATAAGAGGGCGCCTAACTTACCCCACAGTAAGACAAGACAAAGTCAGCATATTAGAACTACCGTGGCAGAGAGGAAGCACCGTAAGCAAAGGGGAAAATGAGTACGTGTGTTGAAATGGGAAAGCTAGTTCACCATGTATGGAGAAACAGAGTGAAATTCTTACCTCTTACCACTGACAAAGGTTAACCCGATTCATTCCTGGTTCAACAAATATTTATCAAACACCTATTATGTGTGAAGGACTTTTCTGGATACTAGGTATATGTGAACGAGAAAGGCAAAAGTTCTTGCCATCATTAAAACCCTAACTATAGACAGGGAAGTACCAAAGCCACAGAAGAAAATGTAGGATCATTACTTTCATGATCTGGGATGGGGAAGGGTTTATTGAACAAGAATCACAAAAGCCTTTGCTGGGTCTGAACACATCCCAATCAACATGAGGTTGCTGTCTGACCCCCTAGAGGAACTCTCTTACATGTCCATAAGGACACTCACTCAGGTCCACTCATGATAGGCTGTTATGGGAGAAAGGACCTGGGGAAGGAATCCAGATCTCTCCCTCGAGAAACAAATAAGCAAAATGTGGCAGAAGCGACTGGGATACTGTGCAGCGGTTAGAAGCAGTGACTTAACACTCATACTACGAAAGAGAGGCAGTTACGCTTAGCAATACAGTACTGAGTGGAAAAGGGCACATGTTTGGAACAATAGTATGTATTGTGCTAGAGGACGTGCCTCCAGGGGCCGGAGCAGAATTGTCCTGGAGTTCTGCATTCCAGACCTGCATCTGCAGGGAAGCTGGGTGGCCGGTGAAGTTGAAACTGCATCTCTTCTCCCCTTGCTTTGGCCAGCCTCCTTATCTTCAAGGCAGTACCTCCACATAATCACTGTCCCGTTCTCGTAGATGCCGTCCAGCTCCAACTAGGACCTTCTCCACCGCAGGCCGGAGCTGGCTCTCTTCACTAGCCTGAGCAGGGGGACCACCAGCCCTTGGGGTTTGGCTTTTCATACTTAGAGATCAAATATTTTAAGGAAGGAAAGACCTGGCTTTCTACACCTTTCAGGCTTCCATTTGAAGGCACCCTGTGACCAGTCTGAGGTCCCCACCCAGGCCAGCATTTGGCTGCCCTGGAGGGTCCCCTGGGGACTGGCGGGATGCCCTCACTGCTGGCTCTGCTCTCGCACAGGCGTGACTCGTGGGAAAGGCCAAGTGTGTACCGAATATGTTCTAGATCAATCTGAAATAACCTCCCGGTTCCCGGACAGCAGAGGTCTGCTTTAAACTGGAAATGATGTCAGATGGCTCAGGGAGGTTATAAACACTGTTTCCTGTTTGCCTGCCACAAGCCACGTGCGATTTTCTGACACAACCTGACCTGGGTCACTGGGGGTCCCCGAAGCCCGGCCAGACTAGAGGGGTGCGAAGCAGAAGGTTCTGGGCCCAGCTGTGCCAGTGCCTGCATCATTCTCAAGTTTCCACATGGAACCAACTAATTTTCTGAAAATTTGATTTAAAACCTCTAAAATGTTGAAGTAATTCAACTATTTCCCAGTTTGATCTCGGTTTTCTAAATAAACTGGGGCCCTAAAAACAAGTCACCTTATAAGGAAGGAAAGATTAAGACTAATCACTAGACATCAAAATTATATTCTGCTAAGATTATGCTGTTTAAAAGTTAAATATGTTCATTGAAATGACTATTAACAACTTACTTTAATGTATCCAAACACTGGGAGAGCCTGGTTTGAAACCTTCCTTGGCATGTCTATTTCTGGATTAATGTGGTGTCGATGAGGACAGACCCTTTTGTCTCTGAAAAACAGTAACTGGATTTTAAAACAGGAAGAAAACAATAATTTTTAACATGGATGTCAAAGTATTCTTCAGGGAAATTAATCTATAATTGAAAACAGAAACCTTCTATTCCAAACAAAAGTGAGATAGTAAATACTTCAAATGACACTAAGAATACATGAGTAGGTGGAAAGGGGTCTTAAAATTTAATTAAAACTGAATACACTTAAAGGAAAGACTTTCTTCATTACTTCTCTCTGCATTCCTGCATTTAGTATATAAATGAACACGATACACTTTCAGAATAAGAACTCTGAATCAGAAACATATCACCGTCGCTCACAACACAGGCCAATTAACCTGTAAGCCAGAAGCCATTCCTCAACCCCAAATGAGAAATAGTAGAAGCTTCAGTTTCAAAAGGCAACATTCAGTTTAAAGGCATTGCTGTTAATAATCTGTTTAATGAGATTAAAAAGTTAATGTCATCAGATATCTTTAAACTGAACCCAGTAGGGAGATGCAGACACATGCCTCCATCAGTGACAGGGCCTGATGACTGCTAGGACAGCCATGTTGTCCAATTAACTTGTAGAACCAATGCAGTTGCTACTAAAATCCTAATAGGATTTTGAGAGGGAGAGGAGGAAGAAGTATTTTTAAGGAAGGAGGAAGAGGAGGAAGAAACACTTTTATTTATGTGTTTATATTTATTCGCCCCTTCCCCCCACCTCCCCCACACCTAACCCAAGTCTGGATCCCAGGTCCACGGGGCTTACACAGTCCATGCCCCAGCTGCCAACTTAGCACCTGAGCCACGCTTTCAACAGGATGTTAGAAGAAAGTGACAAACCTATGATAAAATGTACATGGAGATACAAAAGACTTAAAGTAGCAAAAACAACCCTGAAGAAAGAACAAAATTGGGGGAATAATATGCTCAATCCCAAGTCTCACAATAATGTAAATTACTATACTTGAGAAAGGGTAGTACTGACAGAAAAACGTCCATTGTATACAGACAGACCAATGGACACACATACACACTCATCTGGTTTATATCAAAGGCACCAAAATTCAGTTCGTCTGCAACAGTCTTTTTATGAAGCTGCTATGAACATCTTGTACCTCTTTGTGGCTTAACAGACATGGAAGCTATTTTAAGATGATTTTTATGAAGTGCAGTTAAACATCAGAACACATATCTAATAATGAATAGTGCTGGAGCAAGCAATTACACATACAGAAAAAAGCAAACCTCCTTACATCTCTCACTATACACAAAAAGGATTTCACATAAATCATATGCCTAAATGTGAGTTAAAACTAGAAAGCTCCTAGAAAAAAATATTTAAGACTGTCTTCGCTTCTTAAATATATGCAAATATTTATTATCTGAGGATACAAAAACCAGAACATAAAATGTTGCTTCATTAAAATTAAAAAAGTGTGTTCATCAACAGACTATTTAAAGAGTGAGGAGGCAGGCCAGAGCCTGGGAGAAGACACTGTCCACAAGTATCTGACAAAGCACTTGTATCTAGAATAAATCACGGCTATAAAGTAATAAGAAAAAGCTAAACACCCACTTGAAAAACGGGCAAGAGCTCAACAGGCAGGCACACGACAGAAAGGATGGTGCAGTGCCCCACAGGCACGTGGAGGGGCATTCAGCATCGTGACTGTCAGGGAAACAAGTGAAAGCCACCACAGTTTATCGCTGGATCCCCACGAACCCAGGTGCTGGTGAGGACACGGAGCAACTCAAACTCCTGCACTGCCGACAGCGCATACAATGAACAACCATCTTGGAAATGTGGAGCGTGTATCTATCTGCCCCGCGACTCAGCAATCCCACTCCAGAGCACACACCCAGGAGAAGGAGGTGTTTATTCCATAAAAACACAGGCTCATAGCAGTTTCATAGCTAAAGTCAAACACTGGAAACAAGCCCCTGGCCCATCGAGCAGGGAATGGATGTGCACACAGTGACATGTTCAGAGACCACGGGGCCAACTGGGAAGGCGCATTGGGGGTGCCCCCGGAGCCACGCACGGGGATCTACAAGGGCGCCCCTGGAGCCGTGGGGGGATCTGCAGGGGCACCCTCGGAGTTGTGGGGGGAA